>JAGKTI010028508.1:0-12927 GCA_018397915.1 Birgus latro | reverse complement strand
TGAAGTTAGTATTTACTGGCATTCCCCTTCACCTTTATTATCTTCTTAAGGCGTCTGGGGAGACTGATGGCGTAGTTTTGCAGAACAGACGGACTAAAACTGCTCCATAGCTGCAGCCTCAAGTTTAGGCAAAGATGATGTGTCCATACTACGCAGCTGCCGCTTCATGTGCGCCCATAAATTCTCAATGGGATTGATATCTGGGCTGTTTCCGGGCCAATCTCGAATAAAGGGAACCTCACAGTCTGTTAGCCACTGTTTCACTGACTTTGCAACATGTGCAGGGGCAGAATCTTGCATAAATACTCTTGCCTTGGTTTTATCAAAAGAGTCACTTAAAACATCACATAAGAGCTCCAAATAATTGTTCTGGTTCACTTTTTCATTTGCAGGTAGAATTACCAACCTACCAACACCATAATATGTAAAGCAGCCCCAAGCCATGAGTGAGGCTGGGTATTTAACAAACTTGGAAGTGTACTTAGGATCCAGGGGGTCACTGCCTGGTTTGCGGTACACTCGTGATGAAGGGGTACCAGTGACAGTAAATGTTGACTCATCACTCCAAAGCACAGTTTTCCATTGCTCCTCACTCCAGGCAAGATATTTCTTACAAAAATTTACTCTCTTTTTCTTCTGAAGTGCAGTTAGCAGTGTTTTTTACGAGCACAAAAACTCCTGTAGCCCAGATGACCATGCAACAGCTGCTGCACACTTCTGACAGACACATCTGCTAGCAACTGTGGGTTCTTTTCTTTTAAATCCCATGCTGTTAGCCTTGGATCCTTGCTAACTTGCCTTGAGATCAGCTGACGAGTCCTGAAGTTTGTCTTACGAAGTCTCCCAGGCTTGGGAAGTGGAGTGGGAGGAATGGCCTCCCCACTGTCCTTGAACTGCTTCACCAGTCTCTGCACTGTCCTCAGTCTAACACCATCTGATTTGCAATAAATGGGAGTTTGTGGCCAGCTTTGTATAAAGTAATCACTTCCACACGTTTGTCCTTGCTTGTGGTTACTTTAGGCATGATGAGAATGTGGTAGGTAACCAAATAACTGTGTTATTTGAGTCAAAACATGCCCTCGTGGTGCATCACACAGAGAGACAATCCTCCTCCTGTGGCTGCCCAAACATTACTGAGGGTGCTCCTGTGGTGCCAAACCTATCAAGCAGTGTTGCCAGCTCCCGCTGAAAAGCGTCAGCTCATTTTGCATCACAGGGGAGGGTAGTATTGACCCTACTTCACTTAACGCGAAGAAGAATGACGTCGGCAAAAAAACATCAATACTTTCCGCGCCTACTGTACATGTTTTCAGGGAAGTTTGGTTGATCGAATTGCATATTCTAGGGGTTAAACCACCACAAGCAGACCCGATTACTTATGCTTTACCCTTGTTGCTTTAATTCTTGCCTGGTACAGGTCAATGACAACTAGTCATTCCCCCAAAACCACTTCCTCTAACTTTTTCTATTCCTTAAATGCCTCTCACTCTCCTGGATGCTTAAACCTCTAGGATTCAAAAATCCCCTTCAGATTATCCTTCCACAATCTGCTAGGCCTCCCTAGTGCTGTGCTGTGATATGCAATACTAATTAACACCTGTATCGGAACTGGAACGAGAAAATAATCTGATAATAATACTGGTACCAGAGTTGGTTAACTATATTATATTTTTTGCTTTTCAAAAGGCACATACCAGTACTGGTAAAACTCTTATCATATTTTCAAAATTAAGTTTTATATACCATGCTCTTTCCATGGTTAAAAGCAGAACATACAACTAGACTCCTACTTCCTCCACACCTCCTCAGCCAAACCCACCAATCCTTCCCACATCATCCAATCCCCCAACCCCTCCCATTCTACCCCAACCCTTACCTCCATCACAAGATCCTCCTCCTACCCCTTCCCTCCATCCACACCCCCACCTCCCCCTCAATGCTGCAGCACCCAACACACATTGCACACACAACATAAACATCCTTCAATTAAACACAGATTGCATAAACACCAAAATCAAGAACTCATATGATTCATCAAACAACAGAACATACACATTGCCATCTTACAAGAAACAAAACTACACAGAACACAAAAAACACCTACATTTCATAATTTCACCACCATTAGACAAGACCGGGCCGACGGCAGTGGCAGTGGACTCATCACCCTGGTATACAAATCCACCAACTTTTCAGATACCAGTGCACACACAAAGTCACTTCTCCACCCACATGACACAACAAAAATACAATCAATTAAAATACGCACTGGTAACAAATCGCATATAACAATCGCCAACACGTACATTCCCCCCCAATCCTCCCCCACAGTGCCACACAATTACTCTCCACAAGTACTCCACACCACTAACATCATCCTGGGTGGTGATTTCAATGCCAAAGTGTCGGCCAGGCATGTCAACAACCCTGACACAGACAGAAGGCTGGTACTACAATCTCAAACAGACAACCTTTTCATACTGAATAATCTCCATCAACATACCCACATCCCACACCAAGCCCTCTTCCTCCCATCATCCCCAGACATCACCTTCTGCTCCTACAACATCCTGGAAAGTGGTTAAAACCCTTGGCTCTGATTACCTCCCAGTCATCATCACTACCAAAACCAGAATCCCCCCAGCTGGCCACAGACACACATACACTAATTATAAGAGAGCCAACTGGGAGGCCTTCACAACTCAAACAGAACAACACTTTGAAACATTAAACAGTACATCCATCACAAACATCAACACAGCTGTGCACACTTTCAATACAATTATACAAAACACATACAAAAGACACATCCCTGGAGGCAACAGAAAGAGACACAACCCCAACTTCACACCAGAAATTCAAGGCCTCATCAGTCAACGGGACACACTACGACACTCCCCAACACACAAGACACCGCACAACAAATAAAAGAACTAAACACTCAAACAATAAAATATCAGAAGAGCAAACACAAAACTGGAATAATTATCTCCAAACACCTGACCACAAAACAACACCAGCAAACTCTACAAAACACTAAACAGCATCACACTCTCCACAGCAACACTACACAATCACATGCTGCCATCACAACAACAGACACCACACCCTCACACAAACAACAAGCAAACACTCTCATCAATCACTTTTCACATGTGAGCCATCTAAACCCCCATCACGATGACTGACGTAAGAGATAGTTCCCCACAGACCTAGACTTCGCACCTTTCACTTACAACCAGACGAAGCACATCATTAGCAACCTTAAGCACTCATCTGCCTGTGAACAAGCAACATACACCTTAAACACCTTGACCACAAGGCATACAAGCACTCACCAACATATTAAACTACAGCTACTCACACAACATAATACCCAACATCTGGAAGCATGGCATTATCATCACTATCCCTAAACCCAACAAAGACCCCACGTTACCTTCCTCACACCGCCCCATCACACTCCTCTGCACCCCCTCCAAAGTCACTGAATGACTGGTACTACAACTAGTTACACCTCACACCCCCCTAGCTCCATCACAATATGGTTTTAGGCCACTTCACTCCACAAACACTCTTCTTACAGACCTTACACAGAGTTTTTGATGGCATGAATTCAGCTAGGCCACCACACAGAACACTCCTTGTCACACTAGACATTAGTAAAGCTTTTGATGCCATCCCCTGCCACAACCTCACAAACAAAATATTCAACACAAACATGCACAATAACATGAAAAGATGGCTGGCAAACTACTTAGCAGGCAGATGCGCCCATGTAACATATGGCAGTCAGTCTTCGTACATCAGAAACTTCACAAATGGCATCCCTCAAGGATCTGTTTTGTCCCCAACACTTTTAACCTATACATGCACGACATATCCACTCCCCGCACACCACAGATACACCTAGTTTCCTGTGCAGATGACATAACACTTACATGTACACACCAAAATGCAAACACAGCCACACACATCCTCCAACCTTACCTCAACACACTACACGAATGGTTTACCAGAAACAGGCTCAAAAGTGCCCCAGCCAAATCTACAGTGAGCCTTTTCACAAACTGGACAGCAAAACACAGTCACATTCCACATCTCACCATAAACAATACTACCTTACCACACACACACACATTCACACATGCAGTCCTTGGTGTAACAAACAATACATCAATGTCATTTAAACAACACATCACAAACATCAAAAATAAATAAACACCAAGACTCAATGCCTTGAGGTCACTTGCCCACACAACATTTGGACACAACAAAGAAACCACCACCATAGTATACAAACAATATATATGTTCAGTGATGAATTATGCAAAGCCTGCTTGGGCTCCTAACCTCACTAAAACACACTATAACACTCTTCAGACCATACAGAACAAGGCCCTAAAAATAATCACAGGCTGTACAGCTACTACACCCACAGACCATGTACACCAAGAAACCAAAGTCCTCAAAGTCACGGATAATCTAGACATGAGAGGCACCCACATTCTCGCTGCAGCCTCCACAAACCCACAACATCCACTACACTACATGGCAGCACATTCACAAACACCAAGGAACATTAAAATACCACCCAGCACATGATATCATACACAAATACTGTCATCTCTCTCCCCTCGCCCGCCTCAAACCAGCTTCCAGAAGTATATCCATACACAAATCACTCTCCGCTTCATTCAGTCACTTAAAGACAACACACAGCTGCATGCACGGCCTCCTGATATCCATCCTTTTGAATCCTATCTCCCTTGTGAGGACACGGTCCACCTGGCCAGGCTGAGATGTGGGCATCATCCATCCCTCTTAAGTTATCAGAAGAGGCTGCATGACTCCGTCACTGATGCCTGTCCAGGATGTAACACAACACCCCATACTATTAAGCACATTATGGAAAACTGCACTGCACAATCACGTATGCCCGGTCTCGGCCGTGGCCTTCCTTAGGGACTCTGGGCTGTTCGGCCAGACTACCCAGGGAAAAACTACTAATACTACTACTAGATGATTAGGATCATGATGATAATAATAATACTAACAATAATAATAATAATAATAGCAATCATCATCATCATCATCTGATTCTGTGTTGCCCCATGAGGAGTGTAGGAGCCCGGGGCCAGGCCAGTTGGTCCTGACATTTACGATAAGTGACCAGCCTCACTCATTTCTGAGTGGCATTATGTGAACAATAAACCCCAACTACCCCTTGGATATAAACTGATACCAGCTCAATCCAGTTGGAGCACCTTAATTATCCACTAAATCACTAGATGCCACAGTTTGGTTATATCGTTACCACCAGCATAGTAAATGGCTTCCTGGTGCACAGGAAACCATTTGGCTTGTCACTCAGTGAAGAGTCACCCACAGACGGACAGGATGAGGAAAGAAAGATGGAAAGAAGGACATATGATGAAGGATGGAGAGAAGGAAGGGAGGAAAGGGCAGCCATCTGAGAGCAGCACCACATCGAGTGAGTGGAATAATAATCCATCCATCCATCCGCCATCTAATCCAGTATTGCCCCATGAAGAGCGTGGGAGCCCGGGTCTAGGCAAATTGGTCCTGACATTTAAGATGAGAGTCCGAGTGGCATTACGTGAGCAATAACCCCAACCACCCCTTGGATATAAACCTCCACAGGGTCAATCCGATTGGAGAGTTGTAATTGCCCAGTAAACCACCAGCGCCATAATAATAATAATAATAATAATCTATCTATCTATCTACCTATAGCCCGACGCCCTAATCCTGCGAAGGGTGGCTGCAGACAAACCGCCTCCAAGTCGCTCTGTCACCCACCATTTGACTGCCCTCCCCCCAACTCACTCCCCCCTCCCTCATATACAGTACTCTCAACTCCATCCCTCCACCTCATCCTTGGTCTCCCCCTCCCTCCACTTCACCTACATACACCCTCTTAGTCAGTCTTTCATTCTCCATTCTCTCCACATGCCCAAACCACCTCAGTGTATTTCTCCTAATTATCTCAATCACATCTATGTCCATCCCAAAACATTCTTTCACTTCATTCGTCAACCTGTCCCGCCATGTCACTCCTCATGCTCCTCTCAGGTAACTCATTTCCACTGCTCTCACTCTTGACTTGTTCCCCTCTGGCAAGGTCCATGCCTCGCTTCCATACGTCAGGGTAGGGCCCACAATACTATCATGCTGTGACTTCTTAACTTCCATACTCACCTCCCTATTTCTCATCACTGCTTGAAAGGGTACACTAGAGATGATAATAATAATAATAATAATAATAATAATAATAATAATAATAATAATAATAATAATAATAATACAGGAATCCCTG
This sequence comes from Birgus latro, assembly GCA_018397915.1. Classification (NCBI taxonomy): domain Eukaryota; kingdom Metazoa; phylum Arthropoda; class Malacostraca; order Decapoda; family Coenobitidae; genus Birgus; species Birgus latro. Next base: position 6,587 of record JAGKTI010028508.1, on the reverse strand, counting down.
AAAGACCCGAACACCCAAGTCCCAGACATTTTGGGCTTGGGTCTTCAGAACCCCAAAATACCCCCCAAAACGCAAAAAATCTGGAAAAAATCCGAAAAATTTTGAACCATAACTTTGAACTTGGCGCATGGCACCAAACAGCTGTGTTTGGGCAGAGAGATAGCGGTCCCTTGCTTCCCTCCCCTCCCCAGTTACCACCTAACTACGCTCGACCCTCGATTTCCCGGACTAAAAGGGGGAGAGACCAGTATAGGAATGGCAAAAGTCCCGGAATCGCAAAAGTACTTACCTGGTTTACTCACCTGGTAGGGCCCCACATACCATTCCCCGGACTATTAACATACTTTGTCCAAATTCTCCAATACTGTCCGGCAATTATTACGATATTCTAGAGCATTCTGGAATGTAGGCTACCTATACCAACAAAACTAACACACAGTACATAAAATAATAACACTGACACAATAACAATAATAATTACGGACACAAGTGCAGTATTTTGCTAGCTACAGCCCTAAGAATGGTTGCTTAGACAGTTGTTGACGAGAATATGGAAGGTATGATAGAAGAAGATCAGAAAGCTGAGGAAAAAAGAGGAAAATGAACAAGGAATGGAACACCACGAGGTGAACCAGCCACACTCATCAGCTGACTGAGATAAACACACAATCGATCTTGGACCGAATTGGCAATTTTAATCTTTATCACCATATAGGTTTGCACACCTAATTATTTGAAATTCAGTTAAAAATTTGTGCATAATTCAATTATTAATATAAAATCAGGATTCAAAGTGAAAATTTCTTAAAGTTAGCAGAATTGCTTTGCCTCTAGCCTAACAACTCGCCCTGACGGACTTTTGTTTTGTAATAAATGTCGATTTACAATGCAGATACATTTCTTTTGTATTCGAAATAAATATTTTTGCAAAACAGAAGTCTGCCAAGGTGTGCTGATGATCTAAAATGGGAAATATCTGCTAACCTTAACAAACCACTGATCAGCAGACCTAGATATAAACACTGACGATCTGAAGGGGAAACATCTGCGTATTTCAGCTCTGAAACCTAATTTTTTAATTGAATTATATTAAGTACAATTTTTTTAGCGGATTTCAGATAATTAGGTGTGTATGAGCCACTGTGGCGAAAAAAATTAAAATATTTTCCAATGAAGAGTGCCGATTCAGTATTCAGTCTCACCGAGTCGGGTGAGCTAAGTTGATTAGGAGTGGATCCCACTGACTTTGTCTGTAAGAAAATATATTTTTTAATTGCTTATGAATTTTATTGTGTCCAAGCCTTCCGTAAATTTTACTGTGTTATGCAATAAACCATTATAGTGGCATTTGAGAAAGGTAAGAGGCAAATGGGCTATTGCCACGAGTTTGGAACTGGTGGCGTGAAGCAGGTTGGTGGCCAAGATGAAAATATCTTGTGTGTGTGTGTTACAAATGGCCTTTATCGAGTCAAAATCTTGCCAAAATTATACTGTGTTGTGCAGCAGAATGCTTATAGTTTTATATGAGAGAATAATGGCCGGACTTTTGTGAGAGTCCCGGACTTGTACGGGCATTTGTCTGGCATTTGATAATATTGTCAGGCCTCAGCCAGAGTCCGGGAAATCCGAAATCCGGGAAATGGGGGTCCACCAAATCGAGGGTCGAGTGTACCATCAGGGGTAAGTGCTGCTCACAATGGATGCCACACATGCTTGTTTTTGTGAATAAACAGTGAATAAACGGCAATACCTCACCACTGGACCACATGGGAATTTACAGTGTTGTGCAGTGTTAAGAAATCAGAAATCGGAGCACAACGGATTAAGTGCAGCAAAACACTGGAGGCAGTTTAATCACTTAATCTCTGTAACAGATGGACATGGTGTAAGTACTGTACCCTGAATACTGCTAAATATTTTCCATACCCACCTCTAATTCCTCATTCTCTGGTTCCATTTCATTTACTTCATGCTTTCTGTCACTTATTGGTGTGTTTAAGGTCTGAAAAAGGTGATGTTTATGTCTGGTTAGGAATCTCATTAGGCTGTCAACTGGTAAATATTTTTCATACTCATCTGTAATTCCTCATTCTCTGGTTCCATTTCATTTATCTCATGCTTTCTGTCCCTTCTTGGTGTGTTTAGGGTCTGACGAAGGTGATGTTTATGTCCAGGTGGGAGTTTCATTAGGCTGTCAACTGTTAAGTACTTTCCATACTCACCTGTAATTCCTCATTAACCACTTAACCGCGGGCCGTCACTTCGTGACACTCGGTGGTGATGGCTCAAGCCGTGGGCTGTCAGTTGGGTGCCTCTGTTTTCTTTTCAAGTAGCCGGGGCTTTCAAGAAGATATAAATATATATGACAAATTTTAGGAGAAGCCTGAGTGATATTTATATCACTTAGGCTAGTTTTGGCCAATATTTAAAAAAAAGTAAGTCACAGCACGAATTACTACCGGCGGGAAGTGCCAGGACTGCCTCCCACAACCCCGCGGTTTAGGGGTTAACTGGTTCCTTTTCATTTATTTCATGCTTTGTGTCCCTTATTTGTGTTAATAGGGTCTTAAATACATGGTATGCATGTCTGGTTGGGAGTTAAGTAGGTGGTTTTATAAATTAGGGTGGGTTAGGGTCCTGAAGCCTCAGGCCCAAGACCCGGACAAACCCAAGATACGGACGTGCCTATGGCTCTATTTTGTCGGATCTAGGGATTACTGTAATAATAATAAATACATATAATATCTAATCCTGTGCTGCCCCATGAGGGGAGTAAGAGCCCGGGTATAGGCAAACTGGTCATGACAAAGATAAGAGTGACCGGCCTCACTCATCCCTGAGCAGCATTACATGTGCAAACAACCCCAACCACTCCTTGGATATAAATCAACACAGGAACAATCTGGTTGGAGTGCCTTAATTACCCACTGAACCACCAGGTGCCATAGTTTGGTTGTATGGTTACCACCTAGCATAGCGAATGGTTTCCTGGTTTACAGAAACCATTTGACTTGTCACTCAGTGTAGTGTCACCACAGACAAAAAGAAGAGGAAAGAAAAAAGGAAAGAAGGCCATAAGAGAAAAGAAGGAAGGAAGAGAGGAAAGGGCAGCCACCCGAGAGCACCAATACATCGAGTGAGTGGATGGTGAGTGCCACAAACTAATCGCTTTTGATTTTGTTTTCGAAGGCTCCAACATGCTTGCATGTGTCGGCCTTGGGTCACCTAATGGCAGCTCTCCATGCTGCTCGATCTTTGGCAGTCTCCCTGTTCAATCCCTTAACCCTGAGGTCACACTTAATGACCTCATCCCATGTCTTTCTCGGTCTACCCCTCCCCCAATATTAACACTTCTCACCCTCTGCACCCAATTATCATCCCCCTTCGTCTCCACATGTCCAAACCACCTCAGCCTACCTCTCCTCATCACAACACCAATACACTCCAGTCCCATCCTACCTCTCAGCTCTTCCATCGTAAACCCAACCCCCCCAGGCATTGCACGCAGGGACGCACTGCACATCCACCTAATCATTGTCATTTCTGTAGGTTTAAGCCTGCGAATATCCTCTTCCTTAACTGCCCAGGTCTCACTACCATACAGCATCACACTCCTAACACATGCTGCATACAAAGACCCCTTAGCACATAAGGTGAGTCCTCTCAATGTCAGAAGCAACAGCTCCCTGAACTTCTTCCAACCACTTCTCACCCCTAGCAACCGAGCTAGCTCCAGCCCCACCTCCGGCACATAACATGTCTCCCAAATAACAAAACTCTTCCACACACTCAAGAGACTCACCAGCAAGTTCAATCCTTTCATGCCTAGCAATCTCCACCTGCTCTCCCCAACAAGCCGCACACATAAAATCAGCATTATTTCGCAGTCTACCTCTAATACCACTAGATCTCTTGTGCACCCATTTATCACAAACACTACAAAAGATGGAATTACTTCCCACACCTTTGTTGCAAGTTGCACATGGCCACTCTCCCTCTCCTCTGATTGTACTGCCACCAACCCTAGATATCATCATTTTTGTTTTATCTCCATTTACCCTTAAACCCTTGTGCCCCATACCATCTCTCCATTTCTTAAATTTTTCCTCTGCCTCCTTTTCATTCTTTGCAATCAACACCAAATCATCAGCATACGACATCTCCCACGGAAGTCCATCTCTGACATCACGTGATAAGGCTTCAAGTACCACGATAAACAACAAGAGATTCAAAACTGACCCCTGATGCACACCAACATTCATGGAAAACTCATCACTCAAAACTCCATTCACTCTTACCTGGGTGCGAGCACCCATGTACATGGCCATAACCACCCTAACCAGCCACTCTTCCAACCCTAGCTTTCTCATTGCCCACTTCACCACCTCTCTAGGAACTCTGTCAAAGGCCTTTTCCAAATCAACAAAAACAAAATACAATTCCCTTTTCTTTCCAATATATTTTTCCTGAAGCTGTCGAACAATGAATATGGCATCAGTGGTCCCCCTGCCTGGCATAAACCCAAACTGCATCTCATCGATATTCACTCTTTCTCTAATCATACCTTCTAGAACTCTCTCCATTACTTTCATTATCTGATCTAAGAGCTTTATACCTCTGTAATTTCCCCTTTCCAGGGCATCACCCTTCCCATTGTACACATTTACAATTACACTCTTCAGCCAATCATCTGGGACAGCACACTCATATACCTGTATAATCAAATTTATCAGGTCAGTGACTAACCTCATCTCAGTATCTCCTGAGGACTTCAACATTTCAGCAATCAACCCAGACACACCTGCCGCCTTCCCCACCCACATCCTGCCTATTGCCTGACTCACAATAGCAGCACCAATCAAAGGCCAAGGGCCAGACACTGGATCTGCTGGCTCCAAACCTTCCCTACCCCAGTCAAACTCCTCATTCAACAACTGGCTATAATGCTCTCTTCATGCATCTTTAATATCCCCACTGTTCACAACTATCCTTCCTTCATCATTCTTCATACACTGCTCACCTACAATGTCCCGATTATCCCTCTTCACCTGATTTGCCACCCTAAAAATTGTATTTTTCCTTTCCCCATGATTTAGATTATCAAGTAATAGTCTCTGTGACTCAGACTTTGCCCTGTATACCTCTCATCTAGCCCTGCGCTTGGCAGCCAAGTACTCCATTGTATTTTGTTTTGTTGATATATATAACAAAATCAAAATACAGTATATATTATACAATATGCCCCAAACAAAATGAGCTCCTTGGCATAAATCTATGGCACATGCCAGAGCCATGACAGGGGTGCATGACGTCATAGCTGGTTGCCATTGAGTCACAACACGTGCCATCATTATTTCAGCCCAAACCAGGTATTTAGCTCCCCTGCATGTCCCTATCTATCCCATGTATATGCCCGTATACATGAGCGAATTCTATTTCTCAGCCAAACTTTTTTTTATGTATGCCGAAGTATACGTATGTGGAATTCGGTAATGAAGAGGTTAATCAAACTTTTTCTGATATATAGGAATTTGGTCTGGTAGCTCCTCGATTCTGATAAAAGTGAATTCTGGTCAACTGAAGTCCGTTATATTGAGGTTTTACTGTAATAGTAATAATTATAATAATAATAATAATAATCTGGTGTTTTGTTTCTCAAGATAGCCAGTTCTTCCTATGGAATTCACTAGTGCTTGAACCATGCATGCAACTTTACAATTACCAGAACTATGGCATCACTCATATGCTATACAAATTTCATCAGCAGAACTGGCAGCAACTAAGCCCTGTACTCATCCATCACAACAGCTCTTCCAAAGTCATAGCTTCTCAAAAAGGGATAGGCTATGAGCTGCCCCTTAAAAGATTCAACACAAGTAAACTATCTCACATGGCTATCTATTATAAAACCACGGGGTCATTTACGAAAATGGCTGGTGAACAGATCCTGGTTCCTCAAGGCACAAAGGTCATCTTCACTTTCAGACAACTGTAAGGGCAATTGCTTGCCTGCAGTTGATGGGTCTGCTTGGCCAGACAGATTGGGAGTGATCAACAACAACTGTAGTTGGTGCATTCAGGCACTTTACTATGGCTAAGGTGCCCGAGAGGGACACTTTTACATGGTGTCACTGATGCAAATGGATGGCTCCACTGCCTGGTCATACAAATGTCACTCTTCCCTCCCTATCCCCCAAAAGGAGGATGGTGGTCTCCAAGAGAAGGGTAACTTCAGTCTATGGTCCACTGAGTTTACATTCAGATAAGGTTGGGGTTGCAGCCATGACTACTATTTCTCAGGCTAATTCATCATCAGACTTAGGGCATTCTGGGTAGAGACACTGATGATATGAGATTCAGGTATGGGTTAGCTTTAGAGTCTACAAATGGTAGCAGAGGAAACCCACCCCTGAATCTCATCTCTTTTATGTCTCTGCCTGGAGCAGTGCTAAGTCTGTTCTCTGTTCTGCTAAGAATAATTTCATTCATACTAAATGCTAGTGGTAGGTCGTGGTGACCATCATCCACTCACTTGATGTAGTGCTGCCTACTTCTTCCTTAGCCTTTATCATTCTTTTTCTGTGCCT
>JAGKTI010028506.1:0-12928 GCA_018397915.1 Birgus latro | reverse complement strand
AACCTCCTCAAGCAACTCACCATTCAAAACTATATTCATCCTCCTACTATCTACCAACCTCGTACACTTCATCACTTTACTCTTATTCTCATTTATTTTCAGTTTCCTCCTTTCACACACCCTTCCAGACTCCTCTACCAACTGTCTCAATCTCTCCTCTGAATCAGCCACCAGTGCAGTATCATCCGCAAACAGCAGCTGCTTCAGATTCCACTACGAGAGAATAGACTCGTGAAATCAAGTAGCGATTTCACTTTTATGCTGACTTACTTCGCCAATTCTCTAGAGTCGAGAATTTATAGAGTTTCTCAACGGTACACAGCAGAGACTAGACGCTCAAGTAGGCAGTAATATTGTACCGTTGGCCTCTGAGAAAGTTAGTTTCTCCCCTTAATATTCAAATAATAATAATAATAATAATAATCAGGATCTTGGCTGAGCCAAACTCGTAGCTAGCACAACGGATTTAAGGATTAATGCCAAAAGCTGGCCTAAGTACCAGTTGTGATTAATATAAAGAGTTGTGCTAATGTGGAGTAGCAAAAGTGTACTAAATATGTGGGAAAATTAAACACGACTGTTACCTTTAACAAAGCTCAAGAAAATGAACTGTAAATTTATTGAATACAAGAAAATAAATTTACGTTACATGACTCCAATTCAATTCAAAGAAAGGGAAATGCACTCACTCAAACACTGAGACAAATAGCTAAATAACCCAAAAACTTAAGCCTAGGAAAACAAAAGAAAATACTGATCGGTATAGGTGAGACCGTACTGCTGTCGATCACCAACTGGTGGGAGCTTCAGTGATTCACGCCAATACAAGCTGAGATCTGAAATCGCTAAGTAAAGTGATCACTCGAGCTTTCAACCCACACGCACTATGACTAGAAGCTGGGTATGGTTTTGAGTGTCCGATGTGAGGAATGTGAGAAAGGGGTGTGGCCGATTAACGGCCGGGAGGCGGAAGCGATAATTCAGAAATTATCGCTCAGAGGAATGCACCGTCTGTACATAAAAACAATCACTCGCGAAAGAATGACGAAAGTTTTGACAACTTGATGCGAGTATGAGTACGCGAGCGGACGGTTGAGAGAATGAGTGAAATCTCGTGCCTTTCATAATCATTCATTCCTCCCGCAAAATCACTCAATGTCACAATTTACGTTACATAATTTTACGATGTAGAAAATTCGTGACATACATTAAGCCCCAGATGGTTATGAGCGAGAGTATGGAGGGTACAGGGTGGGGTTATGAGGTCGGAGAGAAAAGTAGGGGGTTTAGATGGGAGTATGGGACTATGAGGAAGGGAGGAGAAGGGGATAGCTCTCCACTGTGCAGTGTTACAAACACCTTAATATTGCCAAGTTGAAAGTGCAAGTGAAGAAGGCACAACCCAGAAGCATGCAAGAAGCACTAGAAGGTTTTAGAATCTGAGTCCTACATCAGGTCTAGTACGTCCACTTTTCATGCAGGTCATAGTGCAGGATTCAAGGCAAGAAACGGGCAGGTTCGTGAAGCAGAAAAATTTGAAGGAAGTTCATGGTACTGTGAAAAGCCAGGACATAGGAAAGAGGACAGCTACAAGTGGAAGAGGGAACAGGAGAAGACCAGAGGAATTTGCTGGTTCTGCTGAAAGCTGGGTCATAAGAAGGAGGATTGTTACATATGGAAGAAGTAGCAAGAACAGAGCAGTGCATGGAAATCTACAATTGTAACAAAAGCATGTTGGACATGTAATGAAGTGGGACACTTCAGTTCTGAGTGTCCAAAGAAGGAAAAGGAGGATAAGATGAAGGCTGCAGAAGACCAGAAAGAAGCAGAACACTAGTAAAGGCTGATGTTAAGGGGCAATCACCAGCCGGCTTTTCCCAAGTAGCCCCACCAAAGAGAAAATGCAAGAGAACTGCAATCGACAATGTGTGAGTAGATGGAAGAATAGACAGCAACAAGTGTTCCCTGGTGACTGATTCAACCTTAAAGCAGACTCCTGTGAGGCCTGATGTGTTACATCATCAGTTGAAGGAGTTGCCAAGGCCTGGATGACTCATAAGTGCTAAAGATGAGACAGCTGTTGATGAAGTTTCCTGATGTCTTTTCCACAGGACACCTAGACCTGGGATGCACTGGTGGAGCATTATATAGACACAAGGGATCACCGCCCAATGAAACAGTCGGTGCAGAGGATGGTGCCAGCCCAAGGGCAAGAAATGGAGAAGGTGAGGGAGATTCTCAAATGTCAAGGAGTGGTTGAAAAGTGCAGCAGTCCTTGGGCATCAGCAGTGGTTCTGGTGCGGAAAAAGGATGGCTCAGAATGGCGCTGTGTAGATTACCGAGCCCTGAATGAAATGACAGTGAAAAATGTGTTCCCTTTGCCTAGACTTGACACCCTAAATGCTCTGTCACATGCCAAGTGGTTCTCAACCCTAGATATGAAGGCAGAATATAATCAGATCTAGGTTGCAGAGAAGAACAAGGAGAAAACAGCCCTTTCCTATGGGCGAGGTTTATGGCAGTTTAAAGTGATGCCATTTGGCCTATCCAATGCCCCAGCTACTTCTGAGTGTCTTATGTATCGTGTACTGGAAGGCATGCACTGGCAGACACTCTCATCTATCTGGACAATGTAATTGTGATGGAGTGGAGAGGTATATGAGAGGGGAGGGGGAGCTGTGAGCAGGGCAGTGAAATGGCAGGGGTAATGGCAGAGGACAGAGTGATATGGAGGCGATTTGTTTGTGGCCACCTCTTACGGGATTGAGGTGTCTGGCAATTGATAGATAGACAGACAGACTGTAATTGTGTTTGGACAGACTTTTGACCAGGAATTGGAGAGGCTGTCAGAGGTGCTCAACAGGATCCAGGCAGTGCACCTCAAGGTGAAACTCAAGAAGTGCTACTTGTTCCAGAAGGAAGTGGAGTACCTGGAACACATTCTAGGTGACGGCAGCATCCGTATTGATCCAGAGTAGGTGGCAGCTGTGGAAAACTGGCCGGGTCCAACTTGTATGAAGGAGATACGGAGTTTCCTGGGATTGTGTTCCTACCACCGGGGTTCTGTCTAGGACTTTGCAATGACAGCTGTACCTGTACACAAGTTGTTGGGGAAGAAGCAGAAATTTACGTGGACTCCAGTGACTCAGGTCTTCGATGAACTCAAACATGTGTTGGCAAGCTCTCCAGTATTGCCATACCCAGATCAGAGTCAGCCATTCATTCTGGACTGTGATGCTAGTGACCATGGTATTGGTGGAGTCCAGTTGCAGAAGATGGATGACAAGGAGTACGTGGTGGCATATTACAGCAAGAAGCTCAGCCCAGTGGAGCGGAACTACTGTGTAACCCGTATGAACCTTTTAGCAGTGATGAAGAGCCTTGAATTTTTTTTCCATCCCTGCTTGTACAGGTCCTACTTCATCATCAGGATAGACCGTGCAGCACTGGAGTGGCTGAAGACATTAAAGAATCTGGAAGGATGACTAGCGTGCAGGCTTGAAAACCTGGACCAGCACAACTATGAGGTGCAGCAACGTCCTGGGCAGGTACATGGCAATGCTGACAGCCTGAGTCGTCAGCCTTGTGACCCAGAGTTCCAGCAGTGAATAAAAAAGGCAATCGTAGCAAGAAACGTAGCTGTACTGTGGTGATAGGGCCACCGTCAGCTGAAGAAGACCTGAAGAGGATGAAGATGGAGGATGCAGATTTACAAGCAGTGCTAGAGTGTCAGCAATGGAGTACAACGTGACCAGCTTGGGAAGAGGTTTCCAGATTCAGCTACTGGAGTCAGTGGGATGGCCTCAACAAGTATTGGCAACTTGTGGTTCTGAAGAAAATGCGGTCTGCAATCTGGGATGAGTCTCATAACCATATAACTGGTGGGTACCTGGGAGTGAAGAAAACTTAAGTCGGCTGCAACAGCGGTTCTACTGGGATGGCATGCATCAGGATGTTGAAGAGTGGTGTCAGGGCTGTGATGTATGCTGTGCCAAGAAGAGACCATAGAAACGTGGTTGTGCCTCTCTTCAGCTGTACCAAGTGGGTGCACCACTGAAAAGAGTCGCGGTGGACATTGCTGGACCTCTGCCACTCACTGAAAGGAAACTGGTATATGTGGGTTGCCATGGACTTCACAAAGTGGTCAGAAGCTACTGCCATTCCCAATCAAGAGGCCACGACTGTTGCTCAGGTGTTGGTTGACCAAATTTTCTGTTGCTCTGGGATGCCACAGGAGCTACATTCAGACCAGGGTAGAAACTTTGAGTCTGCTGTGTTCCATGAGTGCTGCAAGTTACTGGTGATCAAGAAGACCAAAACAACCCCACTATGACCACAGTCAGATAGGATGATGGAGAAATTGAACTGGACCCTGGGACATGAACTGGCCAAGTACTGCCTAGAGGGACAAATGGAATGAGACCAGAAATTACCTGCGTTGCATATCAGTTTGCATCACACTAGTCTACCGACTACAGCCCTGCATAACTGATGCTGGGCCACGAGTTACGTTTACCTACTGACTTGTTAACTGGAACACCACCTAGTGAGAAGTTGCCTACAGACATCTCCAGCTATGCGAAGTATCTTCAGGAAAGGTTGGCTGAAGTACATCATCAAGTGCGAGAAGCTCTAAAGTTTTCAGGCTAAGTGATAAAGTGCAAGTATGATGCCAAGGCAAGTGAGGTGAGCTTCGAAGATGGTGACAAAGTTTGGTTATACAATCCTCAGTGGAAGTAAAGACAGTCACCGAAGCTGTAGAGCCCGTGGGATGGGCCTTACACTGTGTTGAACCGCCTATCAGATGCAACGTACCTGATTTGGGGAGGCAGGAAGTCTCCACCAAAAGTGATGCACATGTATCGTCTGTGGCAAAACCATAGGCCAGGACAGTACAGCTGGAACATCGAGGAATCGTACTTTCCCACAGCGAAGGATATTCAGGATGACCAAGGAGCTGAAGTACAAGAGGATGGTGACAGTTTCCCGAGAGAAGTGTGTCAAGAAGAAGACCAAGACTTCCAGGCAGAGTGGATCGTGTGGAGGAACAGGGACGTCGTCAGAAGTGGAGTAGGAGAAGACCTTATAAGTTGAAGGATTAGTTTGTGTATAATCAAATGTCTAGTTTGGATTAAGAGTTACGTCTGTATACATTGTGCAGTTTCATCTGGGTGACAAAGAACCAGAGAGGGGGTAGTGGTGAGGAGGATTTACTGGAAGTTTCTTAGTGTTTCTTGTATTTTTACCATTATGTGTCAGAGTTGCCAGTTAGCCTGTACATTAATTTCTGTGCTCTTTTTCTCTATAATGTTTTTTTATTTATGTGGTTGTTAAATTATGTAAAATTATTTCAGTCTATGCTAAAGCCTTTAGTGTTATGTAAGAAAAGTCTTGCATACTTTGTATGTCTCTGATTTTGCGACTGTGGTAGCTAGAGTATACTCGATGATTCGAGTATAATGCAAGATTATATAAAAATAGGGAAGACACTAGAGCTGTTTCAGTTAAAGTTCAGGTTAAGTTTAGTCAGTGTTGTTTCAGTTTTAGTGACAGTACAGTTCAATGTCAGTATGGCCTAGTGAAGACTGTATAGCTCTATTGTGAAAACAATGAAGTGTAGTTGGCAAGCATTAAGTGTAGTTATCTGGTGAGTAAAAACCGCAAACATGGGAAGCCACCGTTTATTTATCACGCCTGTGATGATCTGGTGTGCTGTACACCGAATGGCTGACCATAGGAAGAACAACTCAATGGGCAACGTCATTCCTACACTGTACTACTGCTGTTGGAGCCTGTGCCAATAATGTAACAGGTATTGATGTAGGCAATATGTAACTCAACCCTTTCTCCCAGCAGAGCAAATATAAGATGTAACAATGGACCCTTCTTATATTCCTGTCATCTCGTGAATGAACAACTATTATCCAAATTATGTTTATAGTTTGAATACCTTCTTCATTAACACTGACACAAAGCACAACATTCCAACACACTTCATAATTATTGTTTTACGGAAGGATGACAAAGAAAATGGTTACAGTGAACATAGCCAATTGAAGAATTCAGGAGTTGGTCACGGTTTCGCTGAACTGCAAGTTTTTGAACGTGTTAACAAGAAAGAGGAGATGGAAAAAACATTTTATGTATTTTAAATCTAAACAACAGTTTGGGGAAAAAATCCATTACTGTATTTCTGCTCGCTATCAAGTATGTAGATTAAAACTACTCATTCACATACTCACTGTTTGGAGTATAGAAAACATGTACATTGCAAATCCATATTGCAATCTAAAATACAAAATCCATTACTGCATTTCCTTCAGCTATCAAACAGACATATTAATCTACTTGCATTCACCTTCTAACCATCTGGAACAAGTGTGTAAATGACACAATGAAGGGGACACATAAATGTTTGCCTTCCATTGGTTGTTTGCAAGTTTTTCGGACGACAACCGTTTTGGCTCGCATTGTATACTTACAATGTTAACTTTAAGAGAGATTGTCGAAGGCTAAACAAATTCCTCATCTGTCTTTTCATAATAATGACGTGTCATTCTTTCGACATGATGATATTTAGCTTATTAGAGACCTTTCTTGAGGTCAGGTCCTGTTTTAGAATTAATCATAACATTATGATAACGTCCTTTGATAAAGTTCTTGTTTTGGAAGGGTAACTTAGGTTAGTGACAGGAAGTTCCAACCCCAGGCTTAAATGAACATGAATCTTGTGAATTGCTGGCTGAAGATGCCCCCACCTGCACTCCATCATTCTTCTATTAGGGCAAAGGATGGGTGATGAGAGACATTTGTATAACTGGGCAGCAGAGATGCTTACTTACACCAGTCCCACCACACGAAGGTATCTCTATCACCAAATGCACTTGGAACAAAATGTACAGTATTTATCTGTTCAGCAACATGAAGCCTTTTCATTTATCTTCGACAAGAGGATGTCCTATGTACATCATTATTGCTGGTACCAAACGATGTTTTTCAAATGAGGATTGGAAAAAGAAGGGAACATCTAACCCATCTCGTTTGAAACCTTTCTATAAATAACCTAAGAGTTCGTTAAGTGTAGTACTATTTTCCCTTCTGATAGACGACTATTACCCATTTTTCTTGTAACAGCCTGGATATGATGTCTGAAAAATATAAGGTAATGCTAACAGATTATTCCATCAGATAACGACACTGAGGCTGCTGGGTATTTGAAAGCCTTGAATGCCGTACTAAGAACAGCTTCCAAAGACCAGTCCTTCATTCTCCTCGTCACTCAGCCGACATCAGTGGTGAGTGAAGATTCAGTGGCCTTAGTTTCTGCTTGATTTCTGTTCCTTTTTTTTTTTTATGCAAGAAGGAAGGAATCAAAGGCTAGAATCTCGCAAGATTGTTCCCTTCAAGAAAGAAAGAAAGGAAAAAAAATCTCAAAGTCAACATCACTCATTTCGAGATGCCTAAACATATTGCAGTTCAAAGACTGGAGGTGCACAGTCCTAACCAGGAGTCAGGACTAGCGGGGTTGTAGCCAAGTCTGACTCTAAATGAAGACCTGGTGTCCAGTGGTACGGTGGTAGTTTGAAGCTTTATTGGGATGCTCGAGAAATGCTTGGAACCATCGGCATCAGGGTGTCATTTGGAGTGACACCCTTGCTTCACTTCTTCCAGGCTAATGTAGATGTAGAGAGAGTAAAAACTATATGAGTATATGGGCGATGAATAATTTCTTCATACATCTAGGGCTCCAAACCAATGATGTAGAATTACAACACTTCAATCCCGGCTGAGATTCAGTGATCAGATGAGTAAGGTCTCATTAAGTGATGAATTGGTTTTGAGACAGTGGAAGTTTTGTAGTTCCAAACTAATGAGGCAATACACCTTTCCTTCCATACCACTTCAATTTTATCGTAAATTTTGTTTGTCTGTATTGTTCTTAAACTTTTCATCTTTAATATACTGTAATTAATGTGTTTCTGGTATTATTAACACATTGCGTCTGGGTGACATGTATACGTGACGACCCGGGGACGTCTGGGTGCCACATTTACATGATCTAGTGTTTTGTTTGAATATTCCGCAGGTTATTTCCACTTTGCACAGCCACTGGCAACCCTCCCGCATGAATCTGAGTCACATTCCAGTTACCTGCGTACCTTGGTAATGGACAGACCTATGCAAAAAGATGTCCCTTTGTCCGGATCCTTGGCTGAGCGCCCACAGCTGCCGACTTCAACACCAGTGAAAGTCCAAAGGTCAAAAAAGAAAAGGCCTTAGTGACAGGACAATAGGGAGCGAACTCGAGGTGACATTATTACCAATTGTGAGTGGAGAAAGTGACTCTTCCTCTGAGGAAAGTGACCGCCATGATAAGTGTTGATATTTATGTGTGGCATGAGGAGGGTGGATCACGTGAGTCCTACACTGTGCTCCCATTGTTTCCTCCTGTACGTTCATCTGTTATTTCCGATGATTGGAATGGTTCAGATGATATTGACGATCCTGGTGAGGTGGATATTGGCATGGATGAGGAGATGCAAGAGGAGGTGGGGAATGGAGAAAGGGAGGAGATAGAGGAGGGAGAGATGGAAGCGCGGTGTGACAAACTTCACTCCAGCGCTGCGTTTTTTTAACTTAGTAATGGAAGCAGAAAGTTTGTTTCATGATGAAATAAATGCCTTATTTTTTATTGAAAGTTTTTTTTTTGTGTGTATTTACTATGATGAAAAAGTACAAATCGGTGGGGAAAAAAAATTCTCTTATAGTGGAAAATATTTTCAATTTTGGACTACATGAAAAAATATTTTGTTCACAATATTTTTTTTACGTTTTATATAGTAGGAACAGTAGTAGTAGTAGTAGTTGTAGTAGTCGTAGCTGTAGTAGTAGTAGCAGTAGCATTAGTAGTAGTAATAATAGTATTTGTAGTAGTTGTTGAAACACCCAAACTTTTAGTGGCACAGAGGCACTAGAATCGAGCAACAGTGCAAGTCAAACATAAATCTGTGTGTGTGTGTGTGTGGCGGTGATGATGAAATGGTGAAGTGGTGGTGAGGAAAGCAGATCCACGGGCCTGTACCTGAGGGAGCCTGCCTCAAGGTCGTTGCTATGGTTACCGGACTCACAGCAGCAATCACGCCACACTTTTGAAAAACCTACACGGAAATGGTGTTTGTGGTGGACTGCAGTCTTCTGGAAGTGTTATTATTGTAGAGGGCTAGTCTAAGCCTTAGTTGTGTCACTGCACCTCTGCCACACATAGGCACGGGGAAAAAAACAATAAATCCACGTGGTGGCTGAGTAGTTAGCATTGCTGAGTGTAAAGCTGCTGGCCCGTTAGCACTAGGGTTCGAATCCCGGTGCGGGCAGCTGGGGTCATTTGACTCAGGTGTCCATCTACCCTTTGTGGGTTGGCATGTAAAATGAGTACCTAGGGTAACACCTAGGGGAGGTGACTGTGGTGACCTGGTGATGCAGTGGCCTTGTGTCCCAGGTTGTTGGGTGATTGGCCCGCAACAGGCTCAAGCCTATGTAATGGAGATGAGCGCCGCGCTAAGCGCCTCAGTGGCATATGCCCCATCTCTCTCTTTTCCCACTCGCTCTCTCTGATTACACACACTTCATGGCCAATCTTGGGCCATCAGCTTCAAGTCTAAGGATTGTAGAGTATTATGACACTTAGTTTTTTATTTTTGGTTACGTATTGGCTGAGATATGAATGATTAAAAAAGACAGTTTTATCAGAAATACCCAGCTGGGAGAAGGGTTGAAGGAAATATGCTAGACGCGATGGGTTAATAAAGGAACACCTTGAAAAGATCATAAGATTTGTGTGTTATGTAACTTTCTCTCTGTCTCTCTCACTCTCAGCCTCTTGATGTAAGCGAGTTACGTGCGGCTTGGGGTGTTGGTATGTTCAAGGTGGCAACGACTATGGATCCCTCTAACGTGACACAGGCAAATCTCATGTCAGTGGTCACCCAAGCGAGGATGGTAGGTCACTCCCATAATTCTTAAGGTAAACAGGTCACGTCTGAGACAGTCGTCCGAATTATTAAAATTGAAACCGAGAAAAGGAAGACTAACTCTCATTTTGTTATGAAACTTAAAGCATGTGATGGGGAATATAAGTACAATGACCCTTTTACTTTCTAATTGTGTCATGTGCAGTTGGATGGAGTCAAATATTTTCTGGCCTTAGTCGTATTTTAATGACAGTCAGTTGCTACTACTACTGTTACTACCGCTACTATTACTACTACTACTGCTACTACTACCACTACTGCTTCTATTCCTCCTCCTCCTCCTCATCGTTAACCTCTTGCTCCTCGTGTGCCTAGTTTGGTAAAATGGCCAAATGAACTTAGGCAGTGTGGCTGGTTGTTGTACTGGGTGGTCATAGTGTCCTATTACCCTTACGGAAAAAATCTGTATGGCAAATTTCAGTGCAGTACGATTTCTAATAAAACGAGTGGTATATAACCGCACATTAATTACATTTAATTCAGCTGCTGTCTACTGGTTGAATACACACTCGATTCTTGATTCTCGCAATAGTTAAGAGCCAAGATAAACAGGATTTTATGAAAAATTGTACTGAGCTGGTAATTCTGATATCATAGGTTTGGAAACCCGGTTTATTAACTAGAGAAATTGGTGGAATGTAGTTTTTACCGTTTTCATTACTCTTCTCTATACCAACCAACAAACCATAATTATTATTTTTCCACAACATAGGATCAGTAAACATGGAATCCATAATGATATTCGCTCTGTTGCCAATTCGCTGCTTCTCTGTGAAATGTGGTTGCCATCTCCCAGGCAGTTAGCATGGTGAGACGAGAGCTTGTGTGCAATAACTCCACATAATCCCAGTATAAAAACACAGGCCTCTCGAGTTTGCCCCAGGCTACCCCAATAACTCAGTGATAAAGTTCTTTTCATTTGTGTGGAGTTCCAGACACATAACAACTAAATTAACAAGGCTGTTTGCTGTCAGTTCCTCGTGGCTCTGGGAGGCTTCCAAGTGACTTCAGTGTGTCAATCTTCAGGAAAGGAAACCAAAGCATACCTTGAGAAACTTTGTAAAAAAATAATTGATATTCTAAAATAATTTAGGGTTAAAGAACGCCCCTGTACCTGTCCTGAAGGTGCCCGGGAGGCTCCAAGTGGATAATCTCAAAACAAGAAGGTTTAGCATGTGCCATATCATTTTCAGACCTCCGACAAGAGGCTCTCAAAATGAAAATACCCCTACCCGAGGTAAAACAAGTTAATTGTCGTATGAAATTGAAGCTTGGGTCTCTAAGATCAGAAATGGAGTTTTGCTTTGCAATATCACTGCATAACCATCTCTTTTTAACCTTTTTCTTAAACTTACCTATACAGAGTCATACCATTTAAATACTTTCTTTTGCATAATGTCACACCCACATGTGACTTAGCATAAATAATGCATCGTTTTTTATTTATCGAAACATGGGGAATTAGAATATGACTATCAGTTTATTGTAGAATGCACCTAAAAAACATTATAGCTATTTATTTGTTCAGAAGTTTTGAAAAAAAAATCACCATTTCCATACCGATCCCGAGAAAATGAGCACAAGTATCAAAAAGTTACTTCAATTAATCTTTTAGATCACTTCAACAGCTATCAAATGACCCTTAAATGAATATAGAGGAATTAAAGTAAATTTTACATGAAGCGGTTTTAGTTTAAGACCACAGCGGGTGACGCTAAAAAATGAGAGATACCGCCACCGACAGTAAACGTGTTAATGATGGAGAAATTACAAACAAATTATATTAACTAATATTTTCTTGAAGACAGTACATGTGGTTTTTACTGTGGACTGCTGTGAGACAGTGTCATCAGACGCTTAAAATGGTGAAGGTAATGAGCAAATAATTTTAGTCACCATTCTCCTCTTGATCATCTTGAAATGTAATGACACTGTTTTAGACCACTACCACCTTTGCACATTTTGGGCTGTAAGATGCAAGGACATTTTCTTCCATCAGTGACTTTTTTCATCCTTTTAGAATTTGTGGGTCAGGTCAAGTAGTTACGTTGGGGCAGACTCCCTCAGACTATTTACCCACTGCATATCTTTTTCACATTTGACCCAACCATAATCAATGGGATCAATTGTTCGGCTTTGCAGTGTGGATAGTGCACCAGATTATAGTCTGTAACTTGGCTCCTAGTGCATGTTTCATAAAGACATCACCAGCAGGTAGGAGGGATGACACTGGCTTGACCGTTCAGGTTGCCATTCTAAGACGCAACACATATAGGTTATCACATGACTTGCCTTTAATATCCTCATACATCAAGAGGAGGAAGTTGTTGCTGCTTCCAGCACAGCCTTCTTATTTTCACAGAGTACTTCTGTCAGTCCCATCACAGTATCCTGATGTTTTTGGAGGATTGTAAAGGCTGTAAGCTTCCCGAGTTTGAAGAGAGTACTGGTGGTGTCACAGCCTGTAATGGCACGTGCAGTTGGTAAGATTGAACACTCCTGTTTCCCAGTTGCTCCTGCAATTTTAGATTTGAATCTCTTAGGTATGAATCTCTTCCTGGTGATAAACTTATCTGAATGCCCAGAGTGCATGCATACAACATTGCATAATTTCCCTCTACTTTGGTAGTGCAGAAAAAAAACTAAGATATCAGTATCATGACTTCTGATTATGGTGTATGGAAAAGGTGACATGTGTGTGGCATGCAGGATCATCTTTATGTCTGCCTCTTCATTGGTTGAGAATATCTTATCCAAATCTCTGCCTACTTGGTCAGTTACTTCTCTCGCAACTTCTCCACTGGGATGATCTCCAGCAATTACATGTGTCTTTTCCTGGGGAATTCTCTCTGGGACTTTACTTCCATGTATTTGCTGAAAAAGTGAATGAGAGCCATTTT
>JAGKTI010028505.1:0-12928 GCA_018397915.1 Birgus latro | reverse complement strand
TGTGACTTTAAGGATGAAGAGATACTGTGTCGTTGTCCTGCGAATGTTATTGAGGTAAAGAAGCTGAAAGGCACAAATTCCGCTATTTGTTTGACATTTTCATCACCTCATCTGCTGGACTACATCAGAATCAGACATCTGAGATTTCATGTCAAGAAGTTTCTCCGTAGACCAACACAGTGCTATAACTGTTTCGACTATGGTCATGTGAAGGACTCCTGCAAAAGTCAGAAGACATGCTTCATTTGTTCTGCCAGTCACGACCCTGAATCATGCTCTAACTCTAAGTTCTGCAAGCATTGTGGTGGTGATCACTCTCCAAATTCAAAAACGTGCCTGCGGTACCAGTTCGAGCAGGAAATCATTTTGCTCGCAGACAATGAGCATATTAGCTATGGACGTGCTCGGCATCGGTTGTTGACGGCCCACAAACACCCTAGCTCCAAATTTTCAAATGTTGTCCAAGGGTTTCTATCTCATCGTTTTGACGGAAAGTCCCCTCAACTTCCTCACACTACTACTAGCAGCCCTAAGCAGAACAATTCTCAGTTCCCCGCCAAGCCTCTTCCAGCTTCTGGTGACAAGTCCTCTCCTGGTCTTTTAACTTCAGATTTGCATTCATCCCAAGCCCTTCGTGGTACTGGTGTTGTCTCCGGTAAGGGTCCATCATTTTCTCGGTCGTCCTCTGCCCAGTCATTGTCATCTCATACTTCAAAGGCCGTCAGTAAGCAGAGTGTGGTTGCTCCCTCTGAGCGGGACCTCTCTCGAGCACTATCGTTGTCTCCCCGTGCTTCAAAGGCCGTCAGTAAGCGGAGTGCAGTTGCTCCCTCTGTGGGGAAGCACTCTCGAGCAATGTCGTTGTCACCTCGTCCTTCAAAGGCAATTAGAAAGCAGAGTTCGATTGCTCCCTCTGTGAGGGAGCACTCTCGTACTCCGAATGCAAAGGCTGACAATGACTTCACTTGTCCTCCCCGTTCTAAGAGGTCCCGGAACTCTTCTCCCCCTACGGATACTGGTGTTATGCTACTATCCAATAAGTTCTCAAATCTTGATAAAGACTGTCCACTTGATGACCGTTTGATGGATGCCTCTCCTTTACATTCTGTCTCTGACCCCCCTGTAATGCCTGATTCAGCTGTCCATCCCCTCCCGAGGCGACAAAAACCCGTGTCTGTTTCGTCTGAGACTTCTAAGTTTCCAGCCACCAAATCCAATGCAGACAAGTCCGTGAGGAGCAGTCATCTGTCCTTGCACCCTAATATCAAACGTGTGCCTTCATCTTCCCAACTGCATAAAGGAAAGGTTGGGGCTCCTATCATTAGCAAGTAACGTTCCATTCTGATATCCTGCAATGGAACTGTAAGGGTCTTCGCTCTAGGTCTGAGCAACTAAAAGTTCTGATTCATGACTTTGATCCAGGTTTTGTTTGTCTCCAGGAGACCATGTTGGGCTCTGAGGTATACAATCCTGGATTGAATTACGTCTTTCACGGGTCTCCCCCTCCGCCAGGTAATCGGGCGCATGGGGGTGCAGCAATAATTGTTCACAGGTCCTTGCAGCACTCCTTGGTTCAGTTGCAGACAACTCTTCAAGCTGTTGCTGTTACAGTTGTATTGGAATATTCACTCACGGTATGCTCCTTGTACCTTCCACCTCGTGGTGGTTTCAGTAAGCAGGACATCGAAGACTTAATCCGTCAGCTTCCTGCTCCCTTCCTCCTTCTTGGGGACTTTAACGCCCATAATCCACTGTGGGGTGGTACAATTTGGGATGTTGGTGGGAGGATTATGGATGACATACTACAATCGTATAATATTTCGGTTTATAATGATGGCTCTGCGACTTACCATAATGTCTGTAGCGGAGCTTCCTCCGCTATTGACTTGAGCTTGTGTTCTCCTTCCATCCTTATGGATTTTCACTGGTCAGTAAACCCTTTTCTGCATGGAAGCGACCATTATCCAATCCATTTAAAGTATGTGAAAAATGTCCCTGCTTATTCCTCTCCTAGGTGGAGGGAGCGGGAGGCTGATTGGTTGAATTATAAAAATGGTATACTTCTGGCTAGGCCTTTCGAGTCCTTCTCTAGTCACTTGGAAGCCTATGATTATTTTGTTGCTGCAATTATGGGCAGTGCCCGTGAGGCCATCCCTATGTCGAAAGGTAAACCGCATCGACCTGCGGTCCCCTGGTGGAATAAAACCTGTGCCATACTAAGGAAAATTACGAGGAAATGTTATCGGCGTTACAAGACCAGTGGCTCAGCTGCCACGCGCCAAATTTACCAACGTGCCATGGCAAAGCAACGTCGCTACTTTCGAAAGGCTAAGCGGGACTCTTGGATATCTTACATCAACGGCATTAACTCCAAGACCCCCTCTAGGGTTATATGGAGGAAAATTAGAAAGCTTTCAGGCAAATTCATCCCATCTCCCACTCCGACATTGAAAATAGGTGGCGACCTCCTTACTGATCCTGCTGAGGTTGCGGAGACCTTAGGGAGGCATTTTGCTGATGTCTCCAAGTCCTCTCTAATATCAGGGAATGGTATTCCTGACATGCCTCCACCTTCTTCATCTTCTTGCAATGCTGCCTATAATGCTCCATTCACACTCAGGGAACTGGAAGACGTGTTGTCATCGATTACCTCTACGTCTCCAGGTGAGGACAACATCCTCTATTCAATGCTCACAAATTTGCCTGTTGTGGCTACAAAGTTCCTCGTAAAGATTATTAACAAAATTTGGGAATCGGGCATTTTCCCTGCCAGTTGGAGAGTTTCCCTCATTATCCCCATCAGCAAGCCAAACAAAAATCCTCTTTTGGCTACCTCCTATAGGCCTATCGCACTTACAAGCTGTGTTTGTAAGATGATGGAAAAGCTAGTTAATGCAAGGTTAATGTGGTACTTAGAATCCGAAAAGCTGCTTTCTCCCTACCAGTTTGGGTTTCGGAAGAACCGTTCGACATTAGACCCCCTTCTGATCCTCTCAAACAATATCCAGCAAAGCTTTGCCAACCATTGTCAGACAATTGGGGTGTTTTTTGACCTTGAGAAAGCGTACGACACAACCAGGCACACTAGTATTCTTCTTCAGTTGTCTCGATATGGAATTGAGGGAAATATGTTTCGTTTTATCCGCTCCTTCTTGTCGGAACGCTACATTAAGGTTCGTGTCGGAAATGTTGTATCCAGTCCTTATAGGCAAGAGGAGGGTGTTCCCCAAGGCAGCCTTCTTAGTGTCACCTGTTTTGCAGTGGCTATCAATGGTGTTCTCGATCAGATTTCCCGCCCTGTGCTGGGCTCCCTATATGCTGATGATTTGGCAATTTGTGTGTCCGGCTACGATGCAGTTGAGATTAGTCATCACTTGCAAAAGTCCATAAATACTATTTGTCGTTGGGCTGATGATAATGGTTTTTGCTTTTCACCTTCCAAGACTGTTGCAGTCCGCTTCACTAGAAGCACACGCCAGGAGGTTGTCCCACACTTAAAGTTAAACGATGACATCATCCCTTTTGAGAAGGAGATTAAGTTTCTGGGCATGATCTTTGACTCTCGTCTCTCTTGGTCACAGCACATTGATTATCTGAAGCTTAAAGTTAAGAAATCATTGAATATCCTTAGAGTGGTCTCTAGTCTTCACTGGGGTGCAGATAGGAACTCCCTTATCAAGCTCTATAACTCTTTATGCCGATCACAGATTGACTATGCTTGCCAAATTTATTCCTCTGCCTGTAAGACTAAACTTCATGAGCTTGATGTGCTCCACAATACGGGTCTACGAGCATGCTCTGGTGCCTTCCGCACTTCCCCTGTGGAGAGTTTATACGTAGATACAGACCAGCTTCCTCTGGACTTACGTAGGCATGAGTTAGGGCTTCGCTACATTGTGCGAATCAAGAGCAGTCGTTACACCAATCCTCGTGTTGATGTTCTGTTGCAATGTGACTCGTCAAAGTTCCGTGGCCCAAGAGCCTCTATACCTTTTCAGATTCGTATGCTACCTGTGGGTGACGCATCACTGAGGGAGCAAAAGATTGAACCAGTAAGCTACAGCAATCTTCCTTCTTGGCTCATTCCGAAACCTAATGTGTGTCCCAAAACCATATGTAGGAAAACCTCTTCGGATGCAGAAATTAAATCGAAGTTTTTGCTCCATGATCTCCTCCACAGGGATTCAGTAAAGTTGTATACAGATGGCTCAAAGTCACAACTTGGTGTAGGTTTTGCTGTTGTCCATAAAGGGGGTGTACGCATTGGACGGCTTTCAAACAATGCCTCAGTTCTTACTGCTGAACTAACTGCTATCGAGAAGGCTCTTGAAGTGGCTTACTCAATGCCGGGAAAGACGTTCACAATATATTCAGACTCCTACGGAAGCTTGACCGCCATTAAGCAGTTTAATACATTCCATCCTATAATAAGGAAGATTCAGTCTTGGCTTTGGCGCCTGGCTGCAAAGTATAAATTGGTTTTGTTCTGCTGGATACCATCTCATGTTAATCTTTATTGGAACGAGTTCGCTGATAAAGAGGCAAAATCCGCATGTTCTCTTCCTTCTGTAGGGTATAATAAGGTTCCCTATTCTGATATGAAGACCGTTATCCATAACTTTGTTTGGTCTGAGTGGCAGGCGAGATGGGCTTCCCCCTCCCTGGCCAATAACTCGAAGTATAAAGAGATCCGGCCTTCGGTCTATGCCTGGTCATCCTCTTCTCAGGCTTGTCGGGGTTTTGAGACGAGGCTGACTAGGCTGCGAATTGGCCATACGCGTTTGACTCATGGGTTCCTAGTGGACCGAGGGGTCCCACCTCAGTGTGACATCTGTCATGTCACAATAACTTGCAGACATATTTTATTGGACTGTCCGATCTAAGCCCGTTCTCGAGTGAAATTTTTAACAAATAGGAGATCCCTATCAGTTGTTTTAGGTAATAGGGCAAATGTTTCTAGCCTTATGGCGTTTTTAAAGGAGACAGGGCTGTACTACAAGCTATGATTAGTGTTGTCATAGTTATGTTTTAGGGCTTGCTGTCTACATCTGTTTTCATTTTACCTACGATTTTGTATAATTATTGTATAGTAGTTTTCCCCATTTTTAAACTCATTCTTTTAAACCATCATCTTTCATACTTCACTCATCAAAGCGCTGAATGACCTCTCAGGTCCCAGTGCTTGGCCTTCGGCCTAAATTTCATATTCCATTCCATTCCATTCCTCTGCTCTTTAACGATCGACAACTAAAGTAAAAAGCACAACCGCTCGGGGGGGAAATATTTCCCACATAGGCAAACTCCTTCGCGTCTGTCAACCACAGAGATTGGCTCAAATTACTTTAAATGTAATTATATACTAAATACACTACTTTACATAAAAGTACTTAGAACCAAATACATTACCGATCATGAAAATGGATTTAAATACTGTATTCATTACGTGATAACTAATTTAAGTACATTCCAAATATATTTTCAAATACTGTATTTTTTTTTTTTACCTTTTGTACTTTAATAATATTGAGGTCACTATTTCCACTATTTGACCGAGCAATTATGGTGAAAGTAGAGTTCTTGGTGAATGCAAAAAGAGGCCTGTCTGGAGAAGCCTGAGAGTAACAAGAGACTAGTTCAGATTTGAGATATGAATGAATAGATGTTGCTGGATAACGGGATGCTCTCTTTGAAGTGGATGGGAACGGTAATGCTCCAGTAGACGTTTGTGCAGGGAAGGGCTTGGCATTAATCAATAGATTTTTCAGGAACAAGATGATTCACATGTGTACTGTACACAGCCAGTGGTAAAAGGGATGGGAGGTGAGGTGGACGCATATAATAAGGCAATGAAAGAATGAGAGAGAGAGAGAGAGAGAAGCAACAGTGTTCCAAAGATACAGGGGAAAAGTGGTGTATGCAGGAAGCCCCCCCCCCCACCAACACACACACACCAGAGATGGGCACAAACTACAGTGAATGTAATGGAAAGCTAAATATATTGCTTCATGAAAAAAGTCTTCAAATACTTATACTGCGCATCTTGAAAATGTGTTTTAATACTAGATACATTACAAACACATTCTAGCATTCCCCACGTTTCATTCATATTCCATATTTGAAAGATACTCTCATTACTCTCAGGCTTCTCCTGATTTGTCTTATTTGGCCTGCCTTCCTATCATAGTTGTCCTCTTCCTGCCAGACACGCCGTTTTTCCCCAGTTCCCAGTCATCTTCCATGCTTCATTGTTGTCCAACCACTTAATGACCATTCAGGAGCAGAATACAACTTCAATCTGATTTCGGAGGCTCTGGTTCCCCACCAGCAGGGCTAGCCTTTCCTCAACATTTGTTCCTGCGTATAGTCCATGCTAATAACTCTATAGCTTTCCGCGTCATGCCATCTGTTAATAATTTAAGAGTTATGCATTGTAAGGTAAAGTTCTTGATGCATAAGACTCATTACTTCAAAATGAGTGGTGGTGGTTTGTGAAATATGACCTCGGCCTCACCTTCGGCTCTTCTTGGTTGGCTGCGTGTCATTTAGGTTTGACCATCCTCGGGGAAGGTGACTGTTGCTCACTGTGCAGAAAGACACTCAGGGCGTGTGCATCGTGCTCCTTCTTTTTTCTGACAGCTTGCTGGAGGTGTTGGCTATCAGGGTGTCCCCATACCTCAGGCTGGGGGTCACCCTTGCTTTGCTACACTTCATGCCATGCCAGGACATCACCCGTGGGGGGTTCCTCCACTACTTCCACCACCTGCTAGCCCTGCCCTTTATCATAGGCGACTTCAATGCCCACCATGACCACTGAGACCCAAAACTGATTCCCCTAATACCGTTGGTTCATCCTTTTGTGGGACATCTTGACTTTTCCTATTTTAGTCTCGTCTCCCCTCCAGTCTTTGCACGTACTATGATACCAGTGTGAGAGGGTCAGTCCTGAATTGCTGCCTCGGAGATGTTGCTTTTCAGTGCTCCAGGGTCGAGGTGAGGCTGTACATGGATACTGATCCCCCTATCAGTGTTTTGTAGTCTTCCAGATTTGTCTCCAATGCTCTTTGGAGTGTCGTCCCTGCTGGGGGTCTTGAGGTGACAGGGGGTATGTATTCACCGCCAAGCTGTCTGACTGTTTGTTCTGCCACTGGGATCCCCAGGCTATCTCTACCTATGAATTTTCTAGCCTCTTGGTCTGGCAGTGCTACCGAGAGGCTCGCCATTGAATACAGAACCCTGGTGTTCCGTGGTGGTCTGAAGTTGGTGTTTTTAGTCGACTCGTCATCAGGACTGAGTCAGGGGCTGATCTAAAGGAGAGAGGGGGGGCACATGCCCCCCGGAAGTTCACTTAAAACATAAGGATAATCACACTCAGCCTCTCCTGTCTTATCCCTCTCCCCTCCCTCTCCCTCTTCTTCCCTCCTTACCTACTCGCCACTCTCCGTTTAACTCAACCACAACAAAACAAAAGTCTAGTCAACATTAAATGTTATGACCCATGTGCTGAGGCGGCACCAGACAGCATGTGTTCATGTTCAGTGTAGGTGAGTATCCACATTACAGACAACAGTAGGCTACGCAGTGCTTAGGTGTGGTCAAGTAAGGTGCAGCGGAAAGAGGGGAAAGGAGGAAGATAGGGACATATCCGGTAGGTGACCTATGCACCACTCCCCAGAAATGCCCATTTACCTCCAAAGGAGGATGGTGGACTGCCTCAGAAGGGCAACTTCAGCCTGCAGCTCACCAAGTTCAAGTTTCAGATTAACCTTGGGCAAGAACTACTACTGCACTACTACTGTTTAGGATTCGTATATACATTAGATCACTTGGTCGTTTTCTTTGTGACTTAAGGGATTTTGCAATATGTCTTCCTTAGTGGTTTAAGCTTAACATTGCCCTCCAGTATTCTGCTGTATGTTACGAATGCAAACTACTGTATGTATACTCGTATTTCAAAGCGATAGTCTAACATACAAGAGAATGTTCATGTAAAATGAATCGTTTAGGAAGAGGTGATACAAATCTTCCCATACAACCCAGAAAATTGTTGTTGGTGTTGTTGTTGTGATTCAGTTTCATCTCAAATGTGAATCCACTGGACCACAGGCTGACGTTGCTCTTTTGCAGTCCACCACCCTTCTTCCGGGGGATAGGGAAGTAGATGAGGGAAGTTTGTTTAACCAGAGAGGGGAACCACACGGTTATATTGGTGCTGCCACATAAAGGTGTCCCTCTCCAGCACTGCCACCTAAAATGAAGGTAAGGTAAAGGTGCGAACAGATGCCATGAGGCTCTTGGCCGCGGTGCTCAAATCCGTAACTTAGGCCATTTAACTTGTGGCAAATTTTTCACTCAACATCCTGAGATACAAGGCCACTTCATCATCCATGTTACTACAGCTACTTCCTCTGGGTGTTACCCCAGGCACTCATTTTACCTGCCAGCCCACAAAAGATGGAATGTGAGTGGATACCTGAATCACCCTTAACAGGGATTGAAACCAGACTCTAACGGGTCGGTAGCTTCGCACTGTAGAACATGATGTACTTATAATGCGTCCACACGCATAATGCTTGAACTCATATTGGAGGGATAGAGGGACCTGTATTTTGGTTATACTATGCTCCTCTTACACAAACATGGGCTAATAATGCCGTCTCTCCATCATGAATGCTGAGTTGTAAGAACACATTAGCTCCAGAATATGATATCATGAAGAAATGCCATAGATCCGTAGTATTGGCTCTTTCTGCCCTTGAGCTGTGTGAAATGAGATGAAAAAAGACAAAAATCTGAGACAAGTCAGAGTAAAAAGAGCATAGGTGTAAAATGTCATCTTTTCATCTTGAATGCTGGGTTATAACACGAAACAAACAATAAAATATGGTGTTAATCCCGAAGAAATATTACTGAAAGTGTATAGAGCAATGGTATTGGTAGATTACACTATGCTCTATCTTCTGCCATGAGCTGTAATTGAGCTGTAACACTTGATTAAGACTAGAATATGTAGCTAGTCACGAAGCAGTATTATGCAAAGAATGTAGAGCAGTAGTAGTCTTACTCTGCCACTTAGCAATATTAATACGGTGCTAAAATATGGTTATAGTTACGAAGAATATGGAAAGTTTGCAAAGTAATAGTATTCTCATTCTTCCACTGACCTGCAACAATAGGTTAACACTAGAATATGGTACTAGTCACGAAGAAGTGCTGTGGAAAGGATGAAGGTCAATAGTACTGTATTAATATGCCACAACGAATTGCAAAAGGATGAAAATCTCCTCTTAGTGCATGAACTATAGATTCTCGAAAATCAATAGGATTAGTCTATACTAACGACGGATAATAATATAATCGTTATAGGTGACCTATAATTTGCTCACTGTTATGCTACGTATTTGTGGGCCGGTTTCTCGTCCCTCAAACACGCAGGCTACAGCGGGTCCCTATTCTAGGCCGGGTCGGCAATTCTTAGGGAAAGGACTGGACACAAAAACAAGGCAGTAACTGTTACACACATGTATTACAAAGATCCTTCCAGAAACAATAGTACATCAATTAACATACATCAGATGCTGGGTTTGCCGGGGATGGGTTAACACAAGGTTTTACTTGACTGGAAGTCTGTCTCTATACCAGCTATTGCACTAAGATTACGCTTACAATTCAAGACACAGGAAAGCACTTGCTACAATTTCCCTTGTGAGTATAGCACTGGACGGCACTGATACGCTGGTACAATTTACTTTAACACCTGGTGTCAATAGACACTCACCTGGTCGACCTCCTTCCTCGACTGGAGTCTACCACGCTACGATACACTGTGAGGGGAGACTGAGGTATTTCCGTAGTGTTTCACTTGCCCGCCTCTACACTGGGGGGGGGGGAGAAGTAACACGAACAAGGGAATTGCACGATTAATATGATGATGATGTTCTATTGGTCACTGTGGCGTTTCTAGTGTGCCGGTACACTGGGGAGGGGTAAGTTATAATGAACCAAGGGAATGGCACAGTCTATATGATATTATTGTTCTGTGGGCCACTGGAATATATCATTCACTGAGGGGGTTTCACGGGACTCCACTCGAGGTATGTGCTAAACCAGGAGAACAAATGTGCTCGTCAAATTTTACACTCGGGGTTTCTGGTCGATTTATCACTATGGCACGCTATAAGTAATCACTAACGTGCACGTGCATTCTGGGTTTAAAACAGCACACACTACAGGTATGTAGGTCCTCTTGATACACTTTCACTGAGGGGCCGTTGGTAGGTTCCTCTGTCTGGAGGAATGACAGAATAGCACGCCCTGGTTGAGGCCCCACACGTAGACAGGGGGCTAGGGGCTCTGCCTGAGGAAAGCCAGGAGACGGGCCTGACGTCGAGTCCGGAAGGGACTCGAAGTGGTCTCACCAGCAGGTAAGTCGCGCCCTGGTGTTCGGAGCAACTCCCGGGGTGACTGGGGACCCAGGGCACGGGAACCCGGGGTGGCTGGACTGCGGCAACGGCTGGAGGGCGGCGTCGCCATCAGGATCGCCGCGTGGGAACCTCGGGCTGGGGGAGTGGTGGACTGGTCTGGTCGTTGGCTGCCACGTCTGCTAGGACTCCACCTCTGCTGCTGCTCACACTGTTGGAGTTGCAGGGAACCAAGACCTCGGGTGAGGCCTTGCCACGGCTCGGGAGACTGATCCTCTTGGGCTACAGGATCTCCTGTGGAAGAGAAGATGATGGCCAGCTCAAACTCCGGCCTGACGTGACTAGTGGCCAATGCCGTAGCGGCACAGGAGACTGCAGCTTCGGGGTGGCTAACGGCCTGCTCTGCCTCTGCCTGGACGTGACTAGAGGCCAACGACATGGTGGTACAGGGGGTTGTAGCTCTGGTGCTGCTAGGGGCCTGTACCATGGAGTGAAGAGGACTAGCAGCAGAGGGACGGACAATGGCCGATCCTGCCTCAAACCCAGCATGGCTTCTAGCTGATACTGCGGCGCTGCTCTGGGGGGCGCAACTACAGGAAGCGGACAGCTGTTGGCCTATCCTGCCCGACCGACACGATTTACGGCCTGTGTCACGGCCCTGTAGCGGGGATGAAGCTGGGGAACGGACTGAGGCCGGTTCTGCCCCGTACCCGGTATGACAATGGCCAATACTGCGGTGTTGCATGGAGTTGTAAACTCCACACCTTACCTGGAGAGTGAATTCCTGGCCGCAGACTAGGTGACGATGACTGCTACCTTCCCAGGGCATCGGTTGGGAGTAAGAGAGGCGCCGGGGAAAGGTACAGGAGTGCCGTTCCTGTTTGGAGCCGCTCGGTGTTAGCGGCGGACCCCCGGTAGTACTTGGGGGGTTTGGGGTGCTGGCTCTGGCCGTCGCGTCGTCTGCGGCTCCTGTCTGTATTTCCCTCACCTTAACCTGGCACAGATTCTCGTCCTTTAGTAGCTTATTTCATGTTGCTCAGTGGTAGAAAAAGACCATGGTATTGCTCTACATCGTTTCCATAATACATTTTTGTGACTAACTTATTTTAACATAAAGTTATTGAAAGTCAGCATTCAACAAGGGATGGGAATTTTAAGCCTAGTTGAAGTAAAGGGCATATACTTACTGAGATACTGATATGACGTCTGTAAGCTGTGATACCGGGAGAGGTATGAGTGGGAAGAGAGGATTTGCATATCTGTCCAGACGCCTTAACACCAAAAGGGGTGATCACAAATGAGTCGTCTCCATGTCACCCTCTCCCACCATCAAGCTGCCCTCTCTCCAGCGTATACATAACTCATTCATATATCTCCACCCCATCCCTCCACTTTATCCTCGGTTCAGAACCTAAACCTTGAAAATCAATAGGGATGGTTTTTATCATACATCTATTGTGTGTAAAAGTTTGCATGTACACTAACTCCGAAAAGTATCGCGCAGGAGGGAGACGATGATATCCTAAATGTACAATAAAGCTAGCAATGTTTCAAGAAGATTAATCAACTGTCATTTCAATATTTATACAACATTACTGGCTACGAAGAGTCACAAGAGTGCAGTATAAAGCATCCTCATGAAAGCAAATTTACCAGCGTGGTGTGGAATCATTGGACATTTTGCAAAAGCCATCGTCTGTGGTGTAAGATTGCTTCGCGAGAAGTGTGCACCGATATTTCTTGGAGCAAGTGTACAAAGGCGACCTGGTTACCAAAGTGCACTTAGTCTAATCTTAGAAGTCTCGTAACACCTTTCAGGCCGGTTGAATGTTAGTGTAGTAAGACTTGAGTGGCAGTTTAACTTGTAACCAAGGAGATTCCTTCCTTCCTCAAAACTTAGCTCACCAAATTTCATTTAACCACTACTTAGTGGGAATGGCCTCATTGTCAGAGGAAAAGGAAGTTGCCGCATCCGCAAAACATTATGCACCAGGGTCGAGATGCAAAACAAATGTATTCCCTGTTTTAACTGTGATTTGTTTTTCGTTTTTCAGGAAAGATAAGGAGGTGTTATAATGTTCTCTCCGTAAAATAAAATCTAGTTACAAGAGAAGATGACTGCTAGCTTTTTTTCCTCAAGGATGACGACGATAAACAATAGTAGAAACTTACCAGGTCTTTTGTTCTTGTGAATAAAAATAAAGGTTTCGATATGGAATAGTATTGAAATGCCCACCACGATGGAACACCACGGGAGGGGTGGCGCAACACCCACCCCACGGAGGGGCAACGGGGATGCGACACCCACCCCAGAAGGAGACCACCAGGAAGCGCATAGAAGACCAGGGCCAGATGGGCCTATGTCCACCACTACCTTGCGCCCCTCTTACCCTCAGCCAAGCCAACTCCAACCTCACAGCCCTGGCAGGTTACTCTCCAGCCAGACCAGTGTTTACCCTCCAGCCACTGCACTGGTATATATTTGCCCGGGGGATGGGCTCTGCCCCCCCCCC
>JAGKTI010028504.1:0-12929 GCA_018397915.1 Birgus latro | reverse complement strand
TGGTGTGATGATTTACACCATAGCAAAGCAAAAATTGACTGTCCATGAAATTGTTAGTTGTTGTACATTAATAACAGACTATGAAATAGATAATGTCGATCAAAAAAGCATCGCGTAAGAGGGATACAGTTTTGGATTTTAAATTGCTTATTATGTCTACAGTATCTGTTTATCTATCGATAGCCAGATGCCATAATCCCGTAAGGGGTGGCAGTTTGTCTTTCAGTTAGTTTTACGGGGTAGGGCGCTCACCTTCCACCAATTCGTTTGTTGACACCTATGGGTCGGTTATATGGTTACCACCCAGCACTGTAAATGGTTTCCTGGCTTACAGGAAACCATTAGGCTTGTCATTCAGTGTAAGGCACCTGAAAAAGAAAGAATAATAATAAAAAGTGGCAGGAAAGAAGGAAGAAATAGAAAAAGAGGAGGGCAGACACAGAAAATGAATGATCAAAGGTGAAGGACGAAGTAGGCAGCACTACATCAAGTGAGTGGATGATGATGAGAAAAAGGAAGAGAAGAGGGCAGACACAAGAAAAAATGATAAAGGTGAAGGAACAAGTAGGCAGCACTACATCAAGTGAGTGGATGATGATCGCCACCACCTACCACCTACTACATTACTGAGTACAAATAATGATAAACTTAGGTACCGTTATAGAATACAAGATATTACAAACTCAGGAACCAGTTTTCTTGAGTTTTGTTGGTTTAGAACTCTCATTCTGTTATTTTCTGCGACATGCAGCACGTTTTGATACCTTCCTTCAGTCTTTACTGCAGACAGAAAGTCGCTTCCTATAATATTATGACATGACTCTGCACCATCACTTCCTACCTTTAGGTTTTCAGCTATCTTTAGTGCAGCTTGATATGGTGGAAGTTGAGATCACTGGTGATGAGGCACGTAAAAAAACTGGTGTCCAGTTCCGGTAGACTAAAAAGAAAAAAAAATGCACACGAGTCAACCCCTGCATGATCAGGCAATTGTAGCGTTGGAGAAGTTACAGAAGGAAATTTGGGCTTCCCGTAGCCCATCCCAAACCGCTGCCTGAATTATTTGCTCGACTTTAGAAACGTCCTTAGTTGGAGTTTTTTTCATTCTGCCTACTCAGTCAATACTGAATCTGAGACTGTGGGAGGAAAGTACCTGGGGCACTAATTCATCGGTTAGATACAACAGATTGTTCCATATGGCCTTTTTACTTCACAGTTGTATCTCTGTGTCAGGATATCGCTTGATTTTCTGCAGGAGATTGGAGGCAGATTTACATCATTGACTGATGCATTATTTTGAGAGGGGCAGTCCATCCACCAGAGGATGTAGGCTACAGTACAAGTATGCAAGTAGTATGAAATCAAACGTAATTTTCAGCTGTCGTGATGCATAAAGTGCCCCTTTGAGGAGCTGTCTTTCAATTTGTATAAGTGCACCATTTTGATGGCATATAGAAGCTTCGCCGTCTAACTGGCTTTGTGGAAAGCACCAGGACTTTCAAATTCAAAGTCAAATTGAGTTCCTTGACAAGGTGAAGTAGGCAAGGATGAGAAGCTCTTTATATTCCACTCGGTGGCTCAAATTGTCACTTGATAACACTGACGATACGGTATAGACTGTTCTGAGGTATCCTCCCCTGATATCCAGAAAGGCAGCATCTGATATATCTCTGGATGTGATCGTTACATAGTTATACCTTAACCTTTTGAAGAGCTAAGTGTCAGGGCTCTTTGAAGTTTCAGTTTGCAAACAGAGAGTAGACTGTTGCCAGTCGAACAGGGTGATATTCCGAGGTGGATAGCAAGCTGATGACAGGGAAAGTAGGAGGTTCCGTTTCACCAGCCCTCAGGAATTGTTCCTGAACATCTCCCTTTCCTGAACATTTTCAGTGATTTTTTTAATACAGAGAATAGGTCAGCATACAGTCATCAAACGCTGCCTCCAACTATCCGCACCACATTAAATGCACATTAGACATTACACCTTCTATTCCTTCTCGACGCAGCAATAAAGAGCAGATACGATGGTACCTCGGGTTGTCATCACTGGTAGGGTAGGGCTGGCAGCACAAGGCTGTCCTGGTCACCATTAAGCAACTGTGCCGGCAACGGTCATTGCAACCACAGGTCATGTTCGTCAGGAGAGATGTGCGGGATCGGCCTTATATATTACCAACATCCGTGGTCTTAGTACCAATTTGAATTCCGTTCACTGCTTCCTCCACTCTGTATCTCCTCTAGCCCTATTCCTCACAGAGACCATAATCTCTCCCTCTACTGACTTATCCCCATTTAGTTTTCCTTATCATCTCACAAACCTTCAGAACTCGAGTGGCACTTGTTATATCTGAATATTCAGTGGACATTATCTTAAGCATCACTTCACTTAAACTAATTTTGATCTCCAGTTATAAAATTAAATGACCTAAATATAGCCAATTATATCTGTATATATTTCCGCCCCTCCTTCCCCCCAGTGTTTCCTCAGAACCCAGGACATTTGACTCCATATCCATACAGTTGACCAACCTTAACTTCACACTTAACACAGAAATTACCGTTTTGGATTTTTTAACGTCTATAATGTTGAATGATTATTGCTTCTCGTCAAGACTGATGATGTTGGTCTAGAATGTAAGCTATTTGCAGAATCGTTTAATCTTGTGCAATTGGTAAAACAACCAGCCAGAATACCAGAGAATCCTTACCATAACTCCTATCTCTTCGACCTATTCCTGAAAATAAACCCAATAAATACAGGAGAGGGGTACTGTTACCACTTAGATCCCCCAGCCACAATCTTATCAAAGCTTCATAAGTCAGTTACCTTCCCCGTTCTCAAGCAGCCAGAGTGACGAGATAACACTTTGATAGGGCAGACTGGGATGGATTTAGAAAAAAATTTATCTGACATTCCATGGCTTTATTTTCCACTGACATTAATTCTTCCCAGTTTCATATTAATGACTTAATATAAGATGGTATGGAATTGCTTATACCCAGTCAACAATTTGCTGAAAGATCGGACTCCCCGAAATGGTTCGACAGCAGATGCGCCAGAGCAACGTCCCATAAGTCTTTTAGCATATAACTCTTACTTTTGTTAAAAAATTATCATCTGCCACAGACAGTTAAAACTTGCTAGAAACCATGCAAAAGCAATAATAAATCTCGCCATATCAAACTTTCCTCACAGTCAAGCATCCAGACTATTAAACAAACCTAATGGGAGTAAAGAATTCTGATCAGTTCTTAGTTCTTTCAATAATAATATGAAGAAGACTTAACCATTTCCCCAGTAAAATCTTGAGACGGGGACACTGTAAATGACCCACGTGGAAAAGCAAATATCCTTGCCAGTACATTTGCCAAAAACTTTACCTTAGAGAAAGTTAGTCAGAACGTTCCTGTACTAGAACTTAACTCTCCCGAAACTGGTGTACTAAAGATGTAGACTAGATACGTAAATCCATCCTAGACAATTAACATCCAACAAAGCTCCAGGTCCACATGAAATTCCTCCAATAGTTTTGAAAAAGTGTTCCCGTGAACTTGCTCCTGTTCTAGCTAAATAATTCAGACTGTGTATACTTACTTTTTCATTCCTGATTAATAGAACGAAGCCAATATCCACCCTACTCCTAAGAAAGGAAGTTCCTCAGATCCCTCTGATTACAAACCAACAACTTTCATATCTTCTCTTGGTGAAGTATTTGAGATTATTATAAATTAGCAATTTATTAAACATCTTGGATACAACTTAATTGGTGACAGACAGTATGATTTTCAACAGAAAAGATCCACTGTTGAGATACTCATCTTCTTGACTCATACCATCTGGTCAACATGGCGAAACGCATACAGTAGCCCTTGACAATGCTAAAGCTTTGGACAGAGTGTGACACCGTTCGCTGATGTCTAAACTCCCTTGCTATGGTCTGCCATCTTTTGTCCCGTTGATATCCTCGTATCTCATCAGAAAAATAAGAATAAAAATAGTTGATGTATATTCCAGTTTCCACTTAGTTAATGCTGGCATGCCACTAGGATCACTCCTGGCTCAAACCCTGTTCCTAATTCATGTTAATGCTCCATACAATCACCCATAATCCCATTCACTCATGTTATGCAGCTGACTCAACGCTTCACAGTTCCTTCACACTCAAACACCCATTCTCAGAGTCTGGTATCTCAATTCTCCCAACTCATTACAGCAATCTCCAATAATCAAGACTTATCTAGGATCACTGAATGGGGACAAAATAACATTATCTCCGTTAATGCTAGGAAAACAAAATATATATATCCAAATTTACTAACAGGCAGACATTGTCTGATTCCTATATTACCTTCAGTGCAGCCAATATTCCCATCCCTAAAATTATCGAAATTCTGGATTGTTTTTCTCTAAATAGTACCTTCAGTTAGACCTCTCACATTGGAGTACTATCTATAACGGCCTCAGAGAAGCTTGGATTATTGTATTGAATCGTAACTTCTTTACTGACGAGCAGTTAGCTATAATTTACAAGTCATTTGCTCTCTCAGCTCGAATATTGCTCATCCTTGTGGAGTGGATGTGGAGAGGTTGCACTAAAACTGGACAAATGTCAGAACAAAGCTAAAGGAATATTAATAACCCAGCAATTACAAAGGAACCACCTCGTCCACCACAGAATGTTGTCTTCTTTGCATTATTTTAGACAGTTTTACAGCTAATGCTCAAACGAAATTGCTTCCATTGTGCCACCTCTCTACACTTTTGCATCCGGTAGCACTCATGATTGGTCTGTGACATTACCATATTGCAAAACTTCTGTCCATAAGAATTCATTTATTCCAAGAACTACTTCTCTTTGGACCTCTCTTCTCTAGATTAGTTTTCTCCCGAACTTCAACCTTTAACAGTTCAAGTCCACCTCTTACCGATTTTTTATTAATGGAAGCCATCTGTCCTTTCTCTGCTCATCTAAAAAAAAAAAGAAAAAAAAATCCCAGGCATGAGGCAGGTTGACATCCCATGGTGACAAGTCAGCCATAGCAGTTCACGATCTGTGCTTATCTAAACAGCTACACACCCAACAGTTATGTTCCCTGTAAGTGAAAAACATGAAATGTACAGAACTGACAGTGGGAAATACTGTCTGCATTAGAAAAAAATAATTTCATGGAAGTGGTAGTAGGAAATATCGTATACAATGAAAAATACAAATGAATTCGAAAGTGAATGATTTCGTATATTGGCTGCTGCATTGTCAAAAACCTTGGCATGAATGCAGTCATAGCATTCCCTTTCCCTCAGCAAGTCACACGTTGTGTCAGAAATCAAATTCCTCATAGACTGTTTTTAGAGGTAGTGGGCACGGCTTGAACACCGAGCATCTTCACACTACCTCTCCTAGAAGTATGCTGTTGATGGTTCAGTTGTAAATATGTTTTTTTTTTATTTCCAGCATAATGAACCAATATAAATATACAGTTAACACTGTATTGCTAATGTACAGTACCAGAGACCAGAAATCGCAGTTGCTCAGCGTCCTCTTATTTTGTGACCAATATTTGCATGAGCTTAGATTCCCAGTTCAGAGCTACAGTGCATAGTCGGTGGCTGCCATTCTTCCAGAAACTTGTCACTGATGTTTCTAGGACCAGCTATGCAATACTTGTAAAGCATTTCAAGATGCAACTGTTGAAACATCAGTATGCTTTTATTCAATGTCACATTTGGGGGAACTGTCATGTGATTAGCTCTGAATGATGAATTAGGTTTAGATGCAACGTTTCACTTGTCTAAACTCCTGTATGCTTGTGTGTGGTGTAGGTAAACTCCAGATGCATCTCCACGATTACAAGCCGAGGTGAAAGAATATATGATAGCTGATAGTGTTGTTGGTGAAGTTTTGTTCCTTATAGGTGTTAACTGCAACATCTCGTTCTTTTTTATGTCAGGAGGGACATGGATGTCTAAACCAGTTTTGGTTCTGCTATGTTTCCGTACACTTTGGGAAGAGACATTCTTCAGTGTCTTCTACACATATAGTTGCTCTCTGTTTCCACATTTTGTTGTTCCACATTTTACTGTCGATCTCCTGATCATCTGCTGCGATTTCCCTTCTTCCTCCTTGATACCACAGTTGTTTCATGCACCTTGTCTCTTCCAGAATAAGACGCATTTCTGAAAGTCGCCATACTCTTCAAGAAAATAATATTTACTTGTAGTACATCACTCTCCTCGTGTCTAATCCCTAGTCTGTCTCTTTTTTTTTTTTTTTTTTTATTGTTGATCGTGACCAAAACACCAATATTTTCTGAAGGTCATCTTTAACCCATCACGTCCCGACCGATTTCCAACCTACGATACCCCAAAATCCCGAGCATTTTTTGGGGAAAAAATTTATTGGCTCAAACCTTCGCTTTTGGTGAGAAACATCGAAAATTCATAGAGAAATCGCGATCCTGTGCTTAAAAATGTTGATACAGGTGTCATGCAACCTTACGTTTTCCTTCTTTTTCAGGGTACCTGGCTAATTCAAGCCACTTTCAATTACGTATTTATTTATGTATTTGGTACGAATTTATGTGTAGTAACAGACTATATTGGTTTTCACACATTTATATAGGCAATAGAAGCATTGTTCAGTCACCAAACACATCCACGTATGGCACCTTCCTTTATGACATTACCACCTCATCACTTCTGTTTGTTTCTTGCTCTAGCTTCTTTTTTCTTTGTCCTCCACCTCAGGAATCACTTTCACTGTGAATTTCGTTATTGGAGAGACAGTGGGGCAACATACCTTTACTGGTCAGCTTACTGCTAACAGGTGAATTGCCCAGTGTGGGGGGATGGGGGGAGAGGGGGTTAGGTGGGGCCAGGCGGTATCCCCGCTTGACAGCAGGTAGAGGAAGGTCTTCCACATGTGCCTACCAAAAATCACCCATGAAACTTGAAAATTGTGCAAATTATGACCCTTGCAATTGCGCGACGTACCCGTACGTCAATGGGTGTAGCTGTGACAAAACACCGCGACGTACCCCATAGGTCGATGGGATTCCTCTCGTTAAATCTCATTAGTCTTGGACACGTTGTTTTGCCTTTTTGTGGGACTGGTCTTCAACATTTTCTTGTACTCATATTTTTCATGTAGAGCTTCATTTTTTCTTAGATATTTTGTGCTGGATTATTGGCATACCTGCTCTGCTGTCATGAGGCAAGGGATTTTCGACTACTTTCAGTGCAGTTCGCCTAAGAATGAGCATCTGCTTTGTGTCATCATCTGTTTAAAGGCAATCTTTAAAGGCAACACATTAATGTCTCTTTCTCTTTCGGAAGATGTGATCCTTTGAATTTTTAATCAGCTTTACTTATTTTCTTTGGGAATATGTAGAAAGCATTGTTGGATCTCCTTGCTGCATTTGCTGACGTCGTATTATCATATGTCCTGGACAAAATGAAAGTAAAATTTATCACAGGAATGTTATGCCAGTCATCAAAGGGCAGCCAAAAACACTTGCATTTCTTATACCTAATCACAAAGCTGGGAAAAAAATTAAAATTTGTAACACTAAACTGGAGTTAGAGTTGCATCCTGACAACGAAAACGGGAAAGAGCAGTTTTCAGAATATACCTCGAATTGTCAGCATCCTAGACTATTTTTATTCTAAAATTGATTATCTACTTGATATTTCCACCCTTTTGCACTCAAAATGACCTTCCTGCATGTAAGGATTCCCTGGTTATGATCAGCTTCATTAAATGTCGTTGGCATTGTAAGATGTGTTTTCTGTCTGGAAGCAAGCAGATGCCGTTGTTCAGACTTCACAGCCCTTAGCAAAACGCAGACCAGATACAAGACCTCGTCTTAATCCAGCCCCTAACGTGGTGCAGTTTAAGTAGACCAATTGAATGGCCTTCCCATGCCCCTGACCCTCCACTCCCTTCAGGGCACGCTGAGGTCCCGTTACACCAGGCATAAACGCAACGCGAGTCCAGGAGCAGGCCATGAGTGCACTGATGACTCAGTTGGTGGCCATGGCTGCTGGCGGCCAGGCTCCAGAATCAGTGCCCAACAGAAGGCTTTCTACAGTGGCTGCTCCTGAAAAGTGTGAAAAAATGTCTGTGGCAGCCTTCAGGATGTGACGACGCTCGATGGAGTTGTGGATTATGCAGAGCACAGGTCATGGCCACACTCCACATTCGCCTGAACTGTGTCCCCACACTACAACAGGTGAGCAACTCCAGGTTCACAAGTGGCACCTAAGGAAGCCTGTACACCATCGGTGGAATGATCATGCAGTCACTGAACCAGGCCGTGAAGTGATGCAAGTTTTTCAACAGCAAGCAGAACAAGGAGGAGCCCATGAAACAGTAATTCCAGCAGTATGTCCAGGAGGATGTGGAGTGTGAGTTTAAGTGCTAAGTGCCCTGTGTGTGACAGTGATCTTTCAGAATATATGTTCCTGTGCAAGCTCGTGGTGGGCCTGGGGAACCCAGGCCCACCACGAGCTTGAAAAGGGAGTCTTCCAGGGTTGGTTAGGTTATAAAAGTGTAGACGAACTCAGAAACAAGTGAAAGTTATTTGACCGCAGTGAGAGATGCAAGTGATCTGTGTCGTGTATCTGGCCAGGCAGCGGTGGCTGAAACACAGGAAGTAGCAGCTACCAGTGATGATGGCACGGGGACAGAGGTCTCAGCTGCACACTGACAGTCCTGCCATGTCCCCAGTGGGAACCTGGGTGGCAAACACATTCCCGGGAAGAGCATCTGCCCTGCAAAATGGGCCACATGCCACAAGTGCTCCAAACTCGGACACATCCGAAGATGCTGCAGGAGCGAAGCAGTGATCAGCATGTCAGAGGCAGTGTCTGGCACAGTCATTGCAATGGGGGGCAAGCCTTCTCACCACCCAAGACTGCCAGTGTCTGTCTCACAGGTCTCAGGTGGCCGCACCCCTACCTCTGTAGAGGCAGTGGGCAATACAGTTTTTTTTTTTTTTATGTGACCGACTCTGGGCATAGGCTTCTCAGCCTGCTATCAAGGCCCAGCAGTCCTCCTACATACCAACACCTCTACATGTCACCACTTCGGCGCTAACACCCACCGTCCATATTGAATACATGCTAGGGCTGTCTCATACAGGACTGGTGTACTGGTATTAGCGGGGGTATTTTTACGACATGTCGGCGGGTCTTCTGGTAGATCAGTAAAGCCTGATTTAATGAGACTCGAATCCTTAAACTGTTCCCTGCCCCAGTGAGGATTCGAACCTGGGTCCATCGGACTGCAAGCCACCTCTCTACCGATCAAGCCACCACCACACCTATGGTGTGCATAGCTGGCCCCTCACTACTCCAGGACCTTAGCCTGCATCCAGGTCGGCTCCAGGCCCACCGAGGGAGCGATGTAGTAGACAAGCAGCTCCACTGCCTGGGGTCT
Organism: Birgus latro; assembly: GCA_018397915.1. Lineage (NCBI taxonomy): Eukaryota > Metazoa > Arthropoda > Malacostraca > Decapoda > Coenobitidae > Birgus > Birgus latro. Next base: position 3,492 of record JAGKTI010028504.1, on the reverse strand, counting down.
GCAACGTGTTGTGTCAGCATGGGCAAGCTGCCTACCACGTAGGAGATCTACTTCTTGAAAACAGCCAAGGCCCAGTACTTTGTCACTCAAGGCTTGCATGTGCCTCTGCCTGGTGCCTGCTGACTTCCCGCATCACTTGCGCATCATGGCCACTGTGAATGGCCGACACACAACTAGCAACTCACGAGCTGGCAACCATGACGTCATCCCACAACCGAGTGAGATGCCTCTCCCACCCCTAGAGGAGAATGAAAGCCAGACTGGAGGTATGGCTACTAGAGCACTTGTCATCCCTGACCATCAACACCAGCAGGTCCCCATTACTAGTTTTGGCTGGTGTTCCCCACTGCATACACCTGATGCCTGGAGCAATGCCTTTTGCCTGCCACACACCTACCCCTGTGCCAAAGCACTGGGAGGTGGAGGTGAAGGACCAATTGGAAAGAGGATGTCAGGAAGGGCGTCATTAAGCAGGTGCCTGCTGGTCAGGCTACGAAGTGGTGCACCTGGATGTTGGTGGTGGCCAAGAAGAATGGTCACCCCTGATGCACCATGGACTTGCAGCACCTCAGTGCAAGCTGTCAGTGGGAGACACACCACACATGCTTACCATTCGACATGGTGTCAAGAGTGCCAGTTCACACATTCAGAACCATTGATGATGCCTTTTGAGACTTCCACCTGGTGGAGCTGGAGGAAGATAGCAAATGCTTGCCAATGTTCACTATGCCATGGGGCAGGGTCAGGTACCGCAGGACACTCGTAGGTCATTGCCTGGCACTGGATGCATACACCAAGAGGTTTGACTACGTGACCCAGGACATGCCATGTAAATACAAGTGCATGGACGACACCCGCTCATATGACTCCAGGGTGGAAGAGGCATTTTGGCATGCCTTTGAGTTCCTGGAGACCTGTGCTCGTTCAGGAGTGACGCTGAAACTGGAGAAGTTTCTGTTATGCTAAAAGGAAGTTGAGTTTGTAGGCTTTCTCCTGGACTGGGGTGACTACAGCCCACTCCCCAGTGTTTGGCAGCCATCAAGGAGTTTTCAGTGGTAGACCAGCCAATAAAGGACACCAGATCATGGCATGGTCTGATCAAGCAGCTGACGTTGTCCTTGCCACTGCATCTGTGATGGAGCCCTTCTGTGATCTCCTTAAGAAACCATCAACTAAACGAATTTACTGGGATGATTAGGTGCATCACAAGTTCTGGCATGCCCAGGACTATCTGCCAGCTGACCAAGGAAGGGCTTGCATACTGTGACAAGCCCAGGCCCACAGCAGTTGACAGACTGAAGTAGACAGTGCATTGGCTTCATTGTCCTACAGCAGAACTGCACCAGCACCTCGCCAAAGACACCATTCTGCTGCAAAAAGGGCTAGTGACTGGCCCTGTGTGGCAACTGACAGCTCAACACAGCAGAGGTAGGTAACGCTGCAATAGAAGGCAAGGCCTTGATGTGGTGTTGTGCCTAGGTAAGGCCAGGCTGTTCCTCCTCAGCTGCCTGAACCTCATCCTGGTGACTGACCACTGCCCTCTGGTTGGTCTGTTCCAGGAAAAAACCCTCACAGACGTGGTGAACCCACGCCTGTTCAGACTCAAGGAGGAAATGCTGCAATTCAAGTTCACCACCAAGTACCTGCCGGGCAAGTAGAATTGTGCTGCAGATGCTCTGTCTTGCTTCCCTTCCCTCAGGATGGCGCTTGACAAGGAGGATGTGGCTGCAAAGGAAGACTTGTGTGGTGTAGTGTGTGCTGTCACTGTCGCAGCGGTGGGCCAGGACGGGTGTATCACCATGGAAGAGGACATCATGGGAAAGGCAGCAGCAGAGAACCCAGCTTACCAGATGCTTGTCTCAAGGGTGCTGGCAGATGGCTGGGCCTCCCACGTGTCACTGAGGTGGCCTGTTTATGTCCCTACTTGATGGTGAGAGACAGACTGGCTGTATTCGGGGGTTTAGTCACCTATGCTTTCGACCAGGGCTGTGTGCACTTGGTCATTCCCGAATCCGTCCATCCATGCATTGCCGCCAACCTACACGCCAGGCACTAGGACATCAATTTCATGCTGTGGTGAGCCAGGCAGTCTGTGTACTGACCTGGTATGGAGGGTTACTTGCAGCACCTCCAGTCCCTCTGCATGGACTGCGAGGTCCACACTCCTTCCCTGCATCTTGCACTTTTGCCAGAATACTCCTTCTAACAGGTGGCAGCAGACGTGTTTCACCTGGATGGCCACGCATATCTGGCATTCATGAACCATCTCTGTGGCTGGCTGGTAATTGCCCACTTCCCTACCAAGGTCACCTATAAGAGAATCATCACCTGCCTGCTGGAGTACTTCAGAAGGTGGGGTGCCCCAGAGTAGATCTCCACAGGTGGCAGTACAATCATGGCTAACAGTGAAATTGCTGATGTGTTCAAGTCAGGGGGAGGGGGTCTCATTACCTCACTTCCCACAGTCAAACATCAGGGCTGAGGCTGCTGTCAGGACTGCCAAGAGACTCCTTGGATGCAACACTGGATCTGGGGGGCAGCCTGGACTGTGACAGGATTTCACAGGCCCTGCCGTAATATTTGAACATGCCCTTGAGGAGTGTAGAGAAATTACGTGCACAACTTGCTACCAGCCGCAAACTCTGAGGCGGCATCCCAGTGGATAGGCATCATCACAGGGTGGACCAGCACTTGTGGCAGGTGCTCTGCGAGAAGGAGATTTGGTGTGCAGAAGCTCAAGACGAGATCCACCTGTCACAGCGGGAGGTGCCTCGTCACATACCTCCCTTACTGATGGGTGCACAGGTCCGTGAGCAAGACACCGCAATCAAGTTGTGGGACAGGAAGGGTGTGGTGGTGGAAGTCTGCCCACATAGGCAGTACGCATTCAGGCTGGCTGGTAGCGGCAGAATCTCCATCCGCAACAGGTGCCATCTTCGAGAAGAGACGACACCTGTGAGGCCCCCCACTGCTATGACCTGCCCAGCTGATAAGGTATATTACCACTGGAGAGGGTGCGCCCACCTTCCCCCACCCTGTGGACAAGGAGAGGTCATCGCCCCCTTTGGTGGCTGGCTGATTACGCGGCATGATGTATGCATGATGCTCTAGGCTTACTTATGTTTTGTTAATGTATTCTATCTCCTTTATTTTAAGTACACCATTATGTTACTTCCATTTGGGAGGGGGAGATGTAAGATATGTTTTCCGTGTTTGGCAGCACGCAGAAGCCGTTGTTCAAACTTCATAGCCGAGTCAGATACCAACGGGCCTCTATAAGCTATTACCCATAGTAAGTGCAGTTCCACATACAAAGCCGTGTCTCAATCCACCCTCCAACACATATACAGTGCACATAACACAGGTATGCATTGAAAAAAAGTTTTGATTATTTCAAGTAATTTTTGTATGTTTTTCGGCACTGAATTAAAAAATGAAAACCATTTTTCTCCATCATGTAACTTTTTTCACGTTTTTTTTTATTTGTTATAT
>JAGKTI010028502.1:0-12929 GCA_018397915.1 Birgus latro | reverse complement strand
GAGAGAGAGAGAGAGAGAGAGAGAGAGAGAGAGAGAGAGAGAGAGAGAGAGAGAGAGAGAGAGAGAGAGAGAGAGAGAGAGAGAGAGAGAGAGAGAGAGAGAGAGAGAGAGAGAGAGAAATGACGTAAACCAGAATAAAATAAAAAGAACTATCTGACTGGAGGTTATAAAAAAAATTGCTTCTCCGTTTATTTATTTATTTCCTCTTCTTCCTCTTACACCCATTCTACCTCTTCTTCCTCATACACCCATTCCACCTTCTCTTCCTCATACACTTGTTCCACCTCTTCCTCCTGCTCCACCATCCACCGTTCCACTGGTAGTTGCTGTGTGGGTGAGAGAGTGGGCAGGCAGACGGGCAGGGCACACCGGAAGTCCAGGGGTATAGCCGGGGGGAGAGGGGTTGAAGGGGGAGTGGAATGTGAGGGGGGGAGAAGAGGATAGGTGAGAGAGGGAGGGGATGCAGAGGATGAGGGAGATGGGGATAGGGGAGAGGGGGAGAGGATGAAAAGGGTGAGGGAAGAGTGAATGTAACGGGGGAGATGGAGATGGGAAAGAAGGGGATGGGACGAAAAAGGTGGGGGAGAGTGGAGTATGAGGAAGAGAGGTGGTATGGGTGAGGAGAGAGGAAGATTGGAATGTGCTGGGGAGAGAAAATGAGGGAAAGATTGATTGGGAAAGTGGAATATGAGGGAGACGGAAGGAGAAAGAGATAGGTGAGAGAGGGGGGGGGGGAAGAAATGAGTGGGGAGAGTGGAATGTGTGAGGGAGAGGGAAAGGGGGCGAAAGACTGGGGGATGAAGGGCAAAGGCGTTTGATGCGAGAGGGGGAGGGATAAATGGAGTGGGTGAGTGGAAATGGGAAGAAGGGAGGAGATAGGTGAAAGAACAGGAGGGAACGAAGGATATAGAGGTGGTGGATGAGAGAGAGAGAGTTGGAATGCGTTGGAGAGGGAGAAGAGAAGCAATGGGAGGGGATGGTGGAATGTCAGAAGGGAAGGGGAAGGGAATAGGGTGAGAGGGGAAGGGGACGAAAAAGATAGGGAACTAAGTGTAGTGAAATGTGGGGAGTGAGGAAAGTGTTGACGTGGAATATGAGGAGGAGGAGGAAGGAAAATTAAGACAAGAGGAAGAGGGGAAGTAGAATCTATTGAGTGGAAAAAAGTGGATGTGCTGGGAGAGAACTAGAATGGGTGAGACGCTAATGGGGAAGAGTGAATGGGTTTAGTTAAATGTTAAGAGTGGACGAGGTGAAAAGACTGAAGTGGAGGGGGAAGATGGAACAGGTGAGAGAAAGGGAAGGGGAAGAGTGGGATGGGGTATGTGAATGTGAGAGGTGGAAGAAAGTGAAGGGAGGGAGAGGGGAAAATTAGCAAGGGAGGAGGAGGAAAAGAAAGGGTGTCCAGGGAGAGTGGAATGTGGGCAATGGGGAAGGTATGGGGGATGAGCTGGAAAGAGTAAACTAATGGGGGAGGGAAAGGATGACTTAGGTGAAAAGAAAGAGAAGAAAGGCGTGGAATGGTGGAATGTGAAAAGTGGAAATGTGGGGTATGAGTAGGAAAGAATGAATGAGTGGGGTGGGGTAAAGGGAAGATGGGTGAGAGAAGAAATAGGTGGAAATGGTGGAAGTGAAAAACGGAAGTGGTGTGTGGGATTGGTGGATGTTTGGTGGAGAGAGAAGGGGAACAAGGAAGAAAGAAGGGGTGGAGTAGTGGAATATAAGTGGAGAACGTGGGGGTTGATTGAGAAGAGTGGATATGTAGGGAAGAAGAGGAGGGGAAATAAAGTAGGGGAGAGTAAGAAAAAGATGATGGCGGGGATAGTGTAGTGCGAAGAGGTGTTGGTTATGAGCAGGAAAGCGTGGATGTGTGAGGGAGAGAAATGTGGAAGGCGGTGAGAGAAATGGGAGGGAAGGACAGGGGAAGGGGCAGTGGAATGTGAGGAGGTGGGAAGGTTGCGGTGATGTGCAGTGGGTGAGGTGGAATGTGAGTGGGAGGGAAGGGGGAAAGGAGAGGAGCGGAGGTGAAGTGAAGGTTGAGGATCAGGTGTGGAGGGGATAGAGGTGGTGAGGGGTGAGCGGAATTTGAGAGGGCGAGAGGGGAAGGAGGCGTGTGAATGAGAAGGGGAGGAGAGTATGAGAAAGAGGGAGAAACGGCAGAGGACAAGCGAAATTTGGGAACGGGAAAGGAGAGTCAACCACAATATGAAATTGTGCTTTGTATTATTTGTAATTGCTTTTGCTTTTTCTGCACAGATTAATTGGATACGTTATGTTAATAATAATGATCGTTACAGTAAAGTTGCAAAATAATTAAGTTAGCCCACATAATGAAGAGGAAGATGGGGAAATATGATGATGAGGATGAGGAGGAGGAGGAGGAGAAGGATAGGGTGAGAGACAGGAGGGGGTAAGGTGGGACGAGAAGGGAAGTTTAGAGGGGAAAGGAGTGAGGTGTCGAAGGGGGAGCGGGAAGAGGGAGGGGTTCGTTGTCATGGTGGAAATGTAAAAAGGAGTACAAAGGAAAGCAAACAGCAACAGACCTTATGGTCCTTTCGAGGCTGTTTGTTACAGAGTAGGCTATGACTACGAGATCTAATTCTACATTCTGAAGGATAAGGATAGTAAAGCAAGAAGGCTTCCCCCACCTCCACACCCTCCAGTCAAAACTGGCAGGAAAAAGTGAGAAAAAGCACCATGCAGCATGGAAAAACTGACATGGAAATTTCATAGGAAAGACTGAAAAGGAAAGGTTACATTCTATAATACTTTATAAGCTACCAGTTTGAATAACCTGAAAGAGAAAATAGGAAGTAAAATGGATAATCAAATAAATAAATAAATGACGGATGACATTATGTACGGATACGTTGAGTTAACGAGGCTTCTGGAAATTGCACAGTGCCCAGTGTGGATGTACAGGGGTGGTGCGGCAGCCTTGCCTGGCTCTTTCAAAGGTAGGCAGCAGTCAGTCAGGCCCCAGCTCCGTTCATTTCACTGAGACTAAGAATTTTCCCATGCAGGACAAGCACACAAGTTACCTCCAGAAGCAGTGACCCCTGGTACATACAAAAATCCCAGTGGTGGTCACTTAAATAACAGGGACCCTCAGTGATCCACAGCCCCTCGCAGGTCGAAAGTAAGATTAGTGACCATTAACTTAGGGCTATCTGTGCATATCCTAGTCTGTGCTTATACAATATTTCCATTTAATAAATTGATCCAAGCTCGGTGATAAAAATATATATATATATATAAATATACACTCAGGCGTTTTATTCAGGAGTAAACATATGAAGCTGAGGGTTAGACGACAGATACTTATCCAAGCGACCTTTAAAGGTTAGTACTGTATTACAGTTTACCACATTGGAGGGCAATATGTTCCATATATTTACAATTATGTTAAAGAAGAAATGCTTAGCATCATGTGACGAATTGTTTACCAGTTATTTTATGCCCATTGCCTCTAGCATAATTCGAGTGATCAACTGTGAAGAATTTATCAACAGCCATGTTATTATGTCCTTTGAATATTTTGAATACTTGAATTAAATCTCCTCATAACCTCCGTTTATTTAGGGTAAAGAGATTCAGGGCTTCTAAATGTTCCTCGTGTAGTTTATTTCTCAATCTAGTTATCATCTTTGTCATCCTTCGCTGCACTCTTTCAAGCTTTTCCATATCCTTTTTATAATATGGTGACCAAAACTGAACGCAGTACTCCAAGCGCGGGTGTACAAAGGAGGTATACAAAGTGAGAACGATATTTTTGGCCTTATATTCAAATGCTCTTCCTATGAATCCAGTCATTTTATTGTTTTTTTTTTCACAGCTTCTGCACATTGTTTGTTTGGTTTCAAGTCGTTTGTTAATATAACTCGTAAGTCTTTTTCATGGTTTACCTTGTCAATCTGGACATTATTCATGTTAGAACTAGCCCTTACATTTTTACTGCCAATGTTTAGCACTTTACACTTACTGGAATCCATTTGTCATGCTTGGGCCCAGTTAAACAGTTGATCAAGACCTCTCTGAATTGCCTGCCTTTGCAGTGCTGTATCTTCTATGTTACATATTTTGGTATTTTGAGCAAATTTTGAAATTGTACAGCATAATCCTTCATCAGTATCATTTATATACATTAAAATAAGAATAGGACTTAACACTGAACCCTGTAGCACTCCACTTGTAACATTTATCCAGTCTGACTCTTTTCCATTTATTACAATTCTTTGCTTTCGTCCAGTGAGCCAGTCTTCTACCCACCCAAGAACACTGCCACTGAAACCATGTGCCTTTAGCTTCTGAAGGAGTCTTTTGTGTGCAACTTTGTCAAAAGCCTTTTGAAAATCGAGGCAGACAACATCAACAGACTTAGTCTCGTTGTACATGTTCAGTATGTTATTGAAAAAGTCCAACAGATTCGTGAGGCAAGAGTGATTATTTCGAAAACCGTATTGCGAATCTTGGATGAGATTGTTTGTTTCTAAATGTTTCACAGACTTGTCTCTGATAATAGTTTCAAGCAATTTGCAAACCAGTGATGTTAAACTAATTGGGCGGTAGTTTTCTGGTTGTGCTCTGTTGCCCATTTTGAATATTGGGGTTACATTAGCCAGCTTCCATTCATGTGGCACCTTACTACTTCTAAGTGATAAGTTAAAGGGTTCAGGTAAAGGCTTTGATATTTCATTCTGCTGTTCCTTTAATCCACATGGAGATATTTTGTCCAGTCCTGGTGTTTTATTCTCTTTTAATTTGGTAATTGCAAGTAGTATGTCGCAGTCACTAACTGTATGTCATTGATTATGTTGCCCTCATCTAAAGGAGCTGGGGAAACAGCAGGAATCGTATGTATATTTTCTGTTGTAAATTCTGACACAAAGAAAGTATCATAGTTTCATCATCAGTGTGCTCTCTGTTATCTGTGATTAAGGGACCAATTGTTGGAGTTATTACCTTTTTGTTTCTTATGTAACTGAAAAATTCTTTGAGATATGATTTACTTATACTTGCAATGTGTGCCTCAAGGTTTTTCTTACAGCATTTAATTAATTTTTTGGCTTTCCCTTGAAGGGCATTGTATTTATTTTTATCACTTTAACTCCTTGTGATTTTATAATTTTATATGCGATATTTTTTACTTTCAGACAATGCTTGATGTCAGAGTTCCACCATTTGTGATTAGAATTTTTGGCAGGCCTTCTGTTGTGCATTGGAATACATAACCTGACAGCACTGTTGAGAATTTCTGTAAAAAAATTCCATACATCATTGATACCTAAAGTTTGGACAATGGGATGCCAGTCACCTGCACCCACAATTGCCTTTAATTTCTTAAAATTTTGCCCTCTTAAAGTCAGGCACTTTCTCGCAACTGGTCCTGACATTGTCTTCACTGAATTTAATGTTAAATGTAACTATGCGATGATCACTTGTACTAAATTCTTCTCCTACAATAACATTACTCACTAAATTTTCTGACGTGGCTACGACAAGAGGTAGGATGTTAGCTGCACGTGTCGGGTAATTTACATAATGATACAAAGAACTTTCCTGCAAGTTTGTATATAGGTCTAACCCTGTTTGCGAAGATAGGGCTTTTCCCCATTTTGGAATTGGTAAATTATAGTCACCAAATGTTACAGTGCTTTGCATAGAATATATTTCAGCAATTTGATTGTAGATTTCATTTTCGATGTTGAGTGGCTGACTGGGTGGACGATAAATTACCCCAAGGGTGATTTTATGACAAGATTCATTTCAAAGCTAAATATAAACAGTGTCAATGTTTTCAATATATGGCTTGGTAATTACGACTGGATGATATCCTGATTTAATATTTCATTTCAAAGCTAAATATAAACAGTGACAGTGTTTTCAATATATGGCTTGGTAATTACGACTGGATGATATCCTGATTTAATATTTCATTTCAAAGCTAAATATAAACAGTGTCAATGTTTTCAATACATGGCTTGGTAATTACGACTGGATGATATCCTGATTTAATATTTAACAACACACTGCCCCCTGCTGTATTCATCCTTTCACTACTGAAAATGTGATAGCCTGGTAAATTAAATCCGAAGAAGAAAGAGGAAAAGTGAGGGAGATAATTGCTTGTCTGAAATGGTACAAGGGAATGAGGAGGAGAGGATGATAGTGAAAGTGATGGAATGAATGGAAGGACAGGGAGGGAGAAGAATGGGGGTGAGAACGAGGGGAAAGGAGCATGAAGGAGGAATGATGGTGGGTGTGTGCGTAAGGCAAGGAAACGGGGGGAGAGAGTATGGCAAGCGGGAAAGGGAGAAGCAGCACAAGGAAAAAAAGTGAGAGGAGTGAGAATGGTAGGGCGAGAGGGGAACAAGGAAAACAACAGGTAGGGAGACGACTGGACGGCAAGGAAAGGGAAACGTAATGGGAAAAATATGGGATTAAAGAGAGAGTTAAAATATAAGGAAGGGGACAGAGAGGGTGTCGTAGGGGAGAGGGAAGGGGGGAGAGAGATGAGGTCAACGAATGAGAGAGAAGTGGAGGAAAGGCGGGAAATGTAACAGGAAAATTATCCCTTGCGTGTACAGATTTATTTATTTACTCACTTATTTACTCATTCACCCATTCATTCACTTGTACATCATTTAACTTAGGGGAAAACGTTCTCGGGGTGAAGTGGTTGAAAGTCTGTCTTGATTTATAGAATGTCTTGATCTTTTATTCTCGCTAATGTGGAAGATATTTTAACATTCTCTCTTAGGAATAAAAGACACGGAGGAGATGGGAAGAAGACGAGAGAGAGAGAGAGATAGAAAGAAATAACCCAATGGCCTATTTTTTATTTTTTTTTTAATTATATTCTTGCCACTGCCACCTTATTTTATTAATCTTAGTGGAGGTTTTTCGAGGTGGACAGGGTAAAACATTGCCTTCAAGAACTACACCGCTACTAATAAAGAGTTTTTCCTTTGTTGAATAAAATCGCCTGGTGGTAGCGAGAATAAAATGTAAATAAAACGTTATGGGATTAAAGGGGTTAATAGAACAGACATAACAGCTGGAGAATCTGAGGGTGGATGAATAAGGAGACAGTAAAGAGAAGAGTAACTGGAACGTAAAATATAGAGGAAAAAGTTATGGAATGATTAGGAGTCATGAGAGGGTGAGGAGAGTAATGGGTATGAAGAGAGAGAGAGAGAGATTAGACAGGGTGTAGGAAGGAGGTAGAAAAGAGAAGGGGGAGGGGACAGAGAGTAAGGGAATGAGGAGGAAGGTAAGGGAGAGAGGAAGAAGGGAAGGGAGAGTGAAAGAAGATTGGGGAAGAGAAAGAAGAGGAAAGAGGAGGAGAGGGAAAGGTGAGGGGGAGGGAGGGGGTATCGGGGGGGTAAGATGCCAAGGGGGTGTATCTTCGGACAATTTGAGGTCAGTATTTCCTGCGAGAGAGAATTAACGTGCCACGCTCTACAATGCCCCTCCCTCTCTCCCCTCCCTCCATCTTCCTTCTCTTCCCCTCCCTCCACCTACCCTCTCCCCCCTCCTTCTCCTCCTCCCCTACTTTCCTCTTATCCTCCCTCTTTCACCTTTCTTTTCCTTTCCTCTCCACTCTTCTTTTCCTTCCACTCCTCTCCTTTCCCTTTCCACTCATCTCTCCTTTCCCGTGCCACCCTTTCCTCTCTCTCCTTCTCACATCCTCACCTTTTCACCTCTCTCTTTCCTCTCCCATCCACCCCTCCTCCTCCATTCTTTCCTCTCCCCTCCCCTCCCCTTCCTCCGGGCTCCTGCTACTGCTACTTTTTCAGATTCTTTATAATATATTTTACTCTTTTTATCTAATATTTCATCGGTCGTTTCTTCATGTACTGTAGTTTGGTCCTACTTCCTTTCTTCATCTACTCTGCCCTTGTGTATCTATTTTCGCCTTACCTACCTTTCTATTTCGTCTGCTTTACTGCCATTTCATCTGGTTCTGTCTGTCTAATATGGCCCTGCGTTATTCTGTATCCTGTGTGTTTCTGTTGTTACCCACATTGTTATATCTCTTTTTTAGTTCTTATATTTCCAGTTAGTTCTTTTCATCAGGCTCAATAATTCTTCAGCTACACATTTATTCTTCTTATACAGTACTCCTAACGTTGCTTCCTCCTCTTTAATTTCTCTTGTATATATAATGCTGTATACTTTTCCCATTTCTTCACTTTTATCTACCTTTGTGCCTTCAACTACTTCTTTGATCTACTGTTAATCTACCACTTTGTCTCGCGCTTCTGTTCCTGTGTATTTCTCATTCCACTTGCCTCTCATCATCATCATCATCATCCATTCCCTTTACCCATCTTCTGTCAGCTTACTCATACCCCAGTGTTTCTTCATTAAAATGCTCCCGTTTCACACACACACACACTCTCTCTCTCTCTCTCTCTCTCTCTCTCTCTCTCTCTCTCTCTCTCTCTCTCTCTCTCTCTCAGTGCTGTAACCCTTTAGTGCATTAAGCAACTCACATATTTTTTTCCAGATGACGCCTAATGATTTTTACTAAACTTAGGGAAGCCTCACCTAGAAAAAAAAATACCAATAGCCTTTTCAGTGCGATGGACTCGAAATTTTATATATCGCTATTATTATTATTTTTTGTAACTTCTGACGTGTTGACCTTTATTTTATTTATTTATTTATTTATGTTATTTTATTTATTTATTTATTTATTTTACTAACGCCAGACGATTTGCTTCTGAGTCAGGTCCCCCGTTTCCTTCTTCCCCCCACCCCGCGTGCAGTCAGTCCGAGCTACTTCCCCTTCACCTGACTTCATTTGTGTCACCTGTCCCATCTACTCCTACTCAGTCTTCCATGTCATCTTGCTTTTTCATTTCCTGTTGTTACTTCATGAGCTGTTTTTAATCTGCTGTTGTATATAGCAGTGAAAAATGTCAACTAACTTCTGACTGATTCTAGTTTTATAATGGAAATTATTGCTGATTTTGCCTCCTTATTGGACATTTTATTATTTGGTTTATTTACTTTACCTCATATCGGTTCTTTGTGTAGTTAGAATGCACAACGAAGTAAAGCAGAATTGAGTTTACAAAATTTATGTGGATTGTATTGTACTTTATTATCATTATTATTATTATTATTATTATTATTATTATATTACTGTTATTGTTGTTGTTGTTGATGTTGTTTTTATTGTTAGTATATGATAGCTTGGAATATGTTGAAATATCTTAAAGGAACCTAATATGACTGAAATACCCCTGAATAGTACTGACGATGTGGAATGAAGTGCAGTGATTACTGTTCATCCACTTCTCGGAGATGAGGTGTGCTTTGCCCAGTGAGGTCATGTGTGCTGTGACAGAAAGCTCATAAGGATAAATTATACATTTTTCGTTTGCAAGTACTAATAAATTTTCCCTTTATCCAGTGCTTCTGCTGAGTACCATCGTCATTCGTGTTCGTGGTAATGACACACGAGCTGAAAAGTTGTCGGAAGAGTTTGGTTGGAGGATGTGAAAAGTGTTGTATTATACACAGAATTATTGCATAGGCCTTGATGCATGCCTGATACCTCCATAATGTAATGTGATGTGGCAAGAATAATTAATAATATATATATTTAAAAGCGTATACCAATACTGTGAGTCAGTATTGTTCCAGATAGTTTGTTACCTGAACGATTATATTGTTGTGGCCATGCATCAAGGCTCACGTGATGGTAATATGCGTAATATTTTTCATTGATTTAGTAAAAGCTTCCTCTCTTTTCCCAGTGCATGTGTTATTACAATGGACATAAGTGATGATATTACCTAGTGAAACCGTTGGATTAGAGGAACATATATGAGCACTAGCAACCAAAGCTGTATATATTATGGATTAGAGGTTTCTGTTGCAGCAGACACAACCTGTGGTTGGTTAGTGGCACATCAGTGGGCGGGACTTACTTCATCTCCGAAAAGTGAATTAACAGAATGACTCCCAGCTGACCGGAGCGCATGTGGATGGACCTGATGTTGCCTGAATAGACCTAAATGGGCATGAACTGACTCGAATACACCTGATTTGGTTTGGCCTAACTATTAATTATAACTTAATTGCCAGTGTGTGACCTTACTGCTTGAATCAGCCAGGTGGGCCGGAGTGGATGTGTTCTGCCATCAGGGACAAAAATGGCTTGCATTGCTGGTCCTGATGTAATTGGTGAAGTGGACGGAATTGATCAGACTGAGGTGGATTGGATGCAGAGGGACTGAGTAGACCTGAAGTGTCTTGAATGAACGTAGTTGAACCTGGATTTCTGTACTAACCATAATTAACCAAAATTGACCTGACTGGACCCACCTGACAGAAATGAGCCTCAGTTGTTATGACGGGGTCTGAACACGGCCGAAATTGCCTAAGATAAAGGGCGTAGCAGTGCCTCAAGGGGCGTGAATGAACCTAACCTGACCCGATTGGGCGGGAATGGAGGTAAAAGACCTGAATGGACTTTAGTGGCCCCCCTGATTTGATCACCGAGGAACGCACTGCTGATCAGGCCACAAAGAAATAGTAGGCTTCCATGTTGTTTTGCTGACCCATCTCCCCAACTGCAGTAACTTGAGATACCGAAACAGACTAATAATAATAATACTTTTAATATTTATGTAGTTACACTTGATATAATACCGCAGTGAGACAGTAGGGTTTCTTTTTAACTTCCATTTTGCCTGATTTCAACATAAAAACATAAGAAGATAGGATAACTGCTGTAGGCCGGCTGGCCCGTGCTAGGCAGCTCCGAGAAGATTAATTGAACTACTAGAATGAGATAAGGGTAGCAGAGAAGAAGACTAAGGTATTTTTCACGTCTCATTTCAGTTACGAAAGCCAAGGATAATAACGGCAAATATAAGTGAAGTGAACACAGTATTTGCTGCTATACAATACGTTTCCTTTTACTCTTAAATTGGCCTAGAGGTTCGTCATTTTGCAGCTTATTTCGCGTAGCCCAGTGGCAGCAAAAGATATTGTTATGGTTCTACGTGCTTTCCTTAGCACATCTTCACGACTAGCATCATGTTCTAGTGTTAATCAATTGCTACAACTCAGAATTCAACGTAGAGAGCTGCCAATTTGATCCAGGTTAAATAAAAAGCAGCATAGTGTCACCTGCTCTAGTAGTTAACCTGTTTCTAAATAACAGAGTAACTTCGTGAAAGGGTGGTATAACAGACGACGGATAAGCAACACCAACAAACTTCTAACAACAGCAACAACGCCTACTCTTAAATAAAAGGTTAATATAATGACGGTTAATAGTAGTGCTATAACAAACGACGCATAAACAACATCAATAAGCTCCTAACAACAACATCATCCCCCAACAAGTAGCCCAGTGCCCCCCCTGTGTGGTGGGCGGTGTGAGGGTGGGGCCCATCCCCCCCCCCCCCTCCTGCCCTGCTCTGCCCTGCCCTGCCCCGCCCGCCCTGGTAATCAACATACCTGGTGGGGTGAGGGTGAGGGGGAGGCTGGCCACCTGTCTCACATCGCCCCCTGCCTGCCCCCTTTCTTCCCACGCTACGCAGGGGAGGGGCAGGAGGAGAGGACGGCAGGGGTAGGGGAGGGGGTAGAAAGGAGGGAAGAAAGGGAAAGAGGGCAGGTGAAGGTAGAAGAAGAAGAAGAAGGGAGGGAGGAAGGGTAGGGAAGAGTGGATGGGTGAAGGAAGAAAGGGTAAGGGAAGATACAAAGAGGGAAAAAAAAGGGGTGGGGTGTTAAGAGAGAGGGAAAAGGAAGAGGGGAGGAAGACATGGAATAGGCTAAGAAAAGTAGGAAATCAAGGGAAGAGAAGAAAAGAGAGGAGGAAAAAAAATGGAAGGGCAGAGGAGACTAGAAGGGTATGGGAGAGGAGAAGGAAGGAAAGGGGGGAGAGGTGGAAGGGAATGCTTAGGTTCAGAAGGGAGGCAAGGAAAAGGATATATTAAAACAGAGAGGGAGAAGAAGGAAAGGGAGACAGCCAGGAAGGAGAATGTATGGATGGATGAGAAGCGGAGAAAAGAATAGGAAATAGGATTGAGAATGGAAAGAAAATGAGAAGAAAAAAATGCCGAAGACATAGAATATGAGAAACATGGAGATGAGACAAGAGGGAGGGACAGAGGGGACGGAAAGGATGAGGGACAGGGAAGGGAAAAGGGGGCGAGAGATAGGGAAAGGGAGAAAGAGATTGGGAGTTACTGTATAATGGAAGAAGAGTAGTGGAGACTGGAAAAGGAACGTAAAAGAGGAAGGGGAATAAGGCACATGGAAAGATGAGAGGAGGCAAGTTGATAGGGTGAGTAGGAAGAGAAAAGGGAAGAGGAAAATAATTAGAGGGGGAAAGGAAGGATGAAGTGGAGGAGCAGAAAGGGAGATAAGAAGGGAGAAAAAATGAGGGTAGTTAGGGATGTTGAGAGTAGGGATAGGAGAAGAAAAAAATTACAGAGGAAGGGGGAGTTAGGGAGGAGAAAAATCAAGAGATAGATGTAGTAGATAGATAGATGTATAGAGAGAGGGGGAAGAGAGGTTAGGGTGGTCGCCTCTCTACTGAATAAAATAGTCTGACGTTTGCTGGAATATAATTCAACAATCGCCATTCTCGGCAGAGACGTTACTTTAATTTTTCAGCCTTAATGCTGCCTTTCTTCCGTGATGAATAAAATCGTCAGACGCTAACTGTAATAAAATTAGAAGTTCGTATTTCGCCACCAGAATGTTGACGAAATAGACAACGATAGTGCATATGAAGGCATGTACTCTTCTGGAGGGTGTCAGTTTGACTACCACCGTACAAATTACTAAAAACACCTCCTTAGAGGACCTCAGTGGTTGCTCACATACATACATGCATACATACTGTATACACCCATAGCTCTCTCCCATCCATCCCTATCCATCCATCCATCCATAAATGC
>JAGKTI010028501.1:0-12929 GCA_018397915.1 Birgus latro | reverse complement strand
TCACCTCATCATTCATACCCCTTACATCCCAGGTCGCAATCTTTACCTCGTCCTTTGTCCATTCCTTTTTCGTCAACTTTTGGTCAGTCCTGGTCCGAGGCTTCCTGTTCATATTTTTAGTTAGTTGTTTTTACGGGGTGGGGCACTAACCCACCACCAACCCTTTTAGTCGCCTCTTACGACAAGCAGGGATACTGGGGGAGAATTCTTGAAAAACCCCCTACCCCCAGGGGGTTTATATATCTGTCTATTTATCTATTGCCAGATGCCTTAGTCCCTTAAGGGATGGCCACAAACAAATCGCCTACATGTCGCCCTTTCCCCCGCCATTTCGCTGCCCTCCTCCCAGCTCACACACCCCCTCTCTCATATACCTCTCCACTACATCCCTTCATCTCATCCTTGGCCTCCCCCTCCCTCTCCCCCCCTCCACCTCACTCACATACATTCTCCTTATCAGTCTCTCACTCTTCATCCTCTCCACTTGACCAGATCAGCTCAATGTGTTTCTCCTAATGCTTCCTATCACATCCACACCACAATGCTCCTTCACTTCGTCATTTTCCAGTCTGTCTCTCCATGTGACTCCACATGCTTCTCTCAGGTAACTCATTTCCACTGCTTTCACTCTTGACTTATGTCCTTCCAACAAGGTCCAAGCTTCACTTCCATATGTTAGAATTGGTATCACAAGACTGTCATGTAGTAGCTTTTTCACTTCCATGCTCACTTCCCTGTTTCTTATCACTGCTTTCAAGAAACCACCACCCTTTCTTCCCTGTTGTACCCTTTCAAGCACTTCACCCTCTAAACTTCCATTCTTATTCATCACACTACCCAAGTACATAAACACAGTCACATTTTCCGTTTCCTCCTCATCGAACCTCACTGTACATTCACTGACTTCATTTCTCTCGAAGACCATAACTTTACTCCTCCCTACATTCACCTTTACATTCCGTTTCTTACACACTCCCCCAGACTCATTCACAAAGCCTTGCAGCTCCCCTTCATCTTCACTTAACAACACAGTATCATCTGCAGACAAAAGTACAGGGAGTTTCCAAACACTGCACTCTCTCACTAGGGCTGCTCCAGCATCCACTGCCCTACCTTGTATCTCTTTTATAACCCCATCCACATACAGATTGAACAACCATGGAGACGTGGCACATCCTTGTTTTAATCCAACCTTCAAATAGAAAATTTCACTCAGTTTACTATCCACACGCACTGCAGCCTTAGCACCCTCATACATACTCTTCACTGCCTTCAACAACTTCCCATCTACTTCATATATTCTTGACACTTTCCACAATTCTTGTCTATCCACCCTGTCATATGCTTTCTCCAAATCCATGAAGGCCACATACTTTTTTTTCTTCTCTAGAAACTTTACTACTAAAGACTTAAGAATGAATATCTGATCTACACAACCTCTTCCCTTCCTAAACCCTCCCCGTTCTTCTCCTACTAATTCCTCTGTTATTTTCCTAACTCTGTCAATATGTATCCTACCATATACTTTTCTTATTACACTAAGAAGACAAATGCCCCTGTGATTACCACACACTCCTTTTTCTCCTTTTCCTTTGTACAGGTGAAAAATTATACCTGACTTCCAATCTTCCGGGACTCTGCCTTCCTCTCAGCCCAATCTGCACATCTTCCACATCCATTCTACTATTTTCTCTCCCCCATGCTTCAGCATTTCACCACACACTCCATCAATTCCTAAGGCTTTCCCCTTTTTAACTTTCTTCATTGCTTCCACAACCTCCATTTTACCAGGTACTGATTTCTTCCTCTCTTCTCACATCCCTCCTCCTCCCAGCCATTCCCCAGCCACTTATATTTGCATTCTCTATGTTCAACAATTCCTTAGGGTGTTCTCTCCATCTGTTCACTTTTTCTCCCTTCGCCATTAGTAATCTACCATTTTTATCTTTCACTCCCCAGCTAACTTTTTTGGCACCCTGTCTAGCTCTCTCTTTACCTCATTCCAGAACATTTTCTTACATTCCCTCCACTTTACACTCAAGTTCCTTCCAATTTCCTCATCCACTCCCTTCTTACTCTCTCTGACTAATCTTTTCACCTCTTTCATCCTTTCTACATATAACTGTCTTTTCCATCTCTCAACTTCTTCTGCGCCCCTGTTTCTTATCTTCTCACTGTAAGCTTTTTTCTTTTGTGCCATAGCCTCTCCCACCTCTTCATTCCACCATGCTGTTCCCTGCACC
The DNA here is from genome assembly GCA_018397915.1 of Birgus latro. Lineage (NCBI taxonomy): Eukaryota > Metazoa > Arthropoda > Malacostraca > Decapoda > Coenobitidae > Birgus > Birgus latro. Next base: position 10,686 of record JAGKTI010028501.1, on the reverse strand, counting down.
CCCTTTCATCTTCTCTTTGCCCCACACACCATCTCACACGCTGCACAGATTTCTGCTGTGAGTATCTTGCACACACCTTCCGCTTCCCCCATCTGCTCGAATCTGTGTTTACCCAATTGCTCCTCCACTTCCCTCTTAAATTGTGCTTTTTTTCCCTCCTCTTGTAACTTTTCCACCCTCCTTGTATGAACTACTCCCTCGTGTCCTTCCCTTCTTCTATTTCTCCATTTCATTTGGACTTTGATTCTAGTGGTGGTGAGAAAGTCCACTCCCCCCAACCTCTATATACTCTTGCATCCATTACACACCTTCTCATCCTTTCATCCACACACACATAATCAGTCATTGCCTTCCGTTCATTCAGTTCACCACTCACCCTTCTCATCACTCACCATGTATACTTAAGGATCATTTTGTGCCTGAAGAGAGTATTTAGTTTAACTTAGTAAAAAAAAAAAAAAAGATTCAGAGCAAAAAGTTAGAAAAGTGTTTGGCCTTTAGCTTGACAATGTGCCATGACAGATTTCTAGTTTGTGTAAATAGTGATTTAACATGCAAATACATTTACTGTATCTACACTGAAATCAATATTTATGCAAAATAGAAGTCTCTCAAGGCATGTTGGTGATCTAAAGGGGAAATACCTGATAATTTTTGCACATTTTCACTCTGAGTCTTGATTTTTTATTAACAGTTAAATTAAGCACAATTTTTTAATGATATTTCAGATAATTAAATAGTGGTGGGTGGTGGCAACTATCATCCACTCACTTGATGTAGTTCTGCCTACTTCTTCCTTAGCCTTTATCATTCTTTTTCTATGCCTGTGTTCCTCTCTTCCTATTTCTCCCATTTTTTTTATCACTTCTTCTTGCTTTTCTTTCCTTTACAGGTGGCTATACATTGAATGACATGCCAAATGGTTTCCTGTAAGCCAAGAAACCACTTACAAAGCTGGGTGGTAACCATATAACCAAAGTATACATGCTCCCTACTTGTCAACAAGTGGGTTGGTGAAGGGTTAGTGCCCCTCCCTGTAAAACAAAATAACTCAAAGTCAGTTGGCCACCCCTTATGGGATTATGGAGTCTGGCAGTAGATAGATAGGCATGTATAAACCTATATGGTGAAAAAAAAATATAGCTATCTATCTGTCTACTGCCAGACGCCTCAATCCCACACGGGGTGGCCACAAACAAATTGCCTCCATGTCACTCTGTCCCCCGCCATTTCACTACCCCGCTCCCAACTCACACCCCCCTCTCTCATGTACCTCTCCACTCCATCCCTCCATCTCATCCTTGGCCTCCCACTCCCTCTCCCTCCCTCCACCTCACTCACATACACTCTCCTCGTCAGTCTTTCACTCTCCATCCTCTCCACATGCCCAAACCACCTTAACATGTTTCTCCAAACGCTTCCTATCACGTCCACATCCACACTGCAACGTTCCTTTACTTCCTCATTTGTTAGTCTGTCTCTCCATGTGACTCCACATGCTTCTCTCAAATAACTCATTTCCACTGCTCTCACTCTTGACTTCTGTCCTTCCAACAGGGTCCAAGCTTCACTTCCATATGTTAGAGTTGGTATCACAATACTGTCATGTAACAACTTTTTCACTTCCATGCTCACTTCTCTGTTTCTTATCACTGCTTTCAAGGAACCAGCAACTTTCCTTCCCTGCTGCACCCTTTCAAGCACTTCACCCTCCAGACTTCCATCCTAACTCATCACACTATCCAAGTACTTAAATGCACTCACATTCTCCATGTCCTCCCCATCCAATCTCACTGTACATTCACTGGCTTCACTTCTTTCGAAGACCATCACTGTACTCTTCCTTACATTCACCTTTAGATTCCGTTTCTTACACACTTTCCCAAACTCATCTACCAAGCCTTGCAGCTCCCCTTCATCTTCACTCAACAACACAGTATCATCTGCAAACAACAGTACAGGGAGTTTCCAAACACTGCTCTCTCTCACTACGGCCGCTCCAGCATCCACTGCCCGACCTTGTATCTCTTTTATAACCCCATCCACGTACAGATTGAACAACCATGGTGACATGACACATCCTTGTTTCAATCCAACCTTCATATGGAAAGATTCACTCAGCTTGCCATCCACACGCACTGCAGCCTTAGCACCCTCATACATACTCTTCACTGCCCTCAACAACTTTCCATCCACCCCATATATTCTTAATACTTTCCACTATCCTTGTCTATCCACCCTGTCATGTGCTTTCTCCAGATCCATGAAGGCTGCATACAACTTCTTGCCCTTCTCTAGAAACTTTTCCACTAAAGATCGAAGAATGAATATCTGGTCTACACAACCTCTTTCCTTCCTAAAACCTCCCTGTTCTTCTTTGACTAATTCCTCTGTTATTTCCCTAACTCTGTCAATAAGTATCCTACCATATACTTTTCCTATTACACTAAGAAGGCAAATGCCCCTATGATTACCACACACTGCTTTTTCCCCTTGTCCTTTGTACAGAGGAATAATTATACCTGACTTCCAATCCTCAGGGACTCTACCTTCCTCCCAGGCCAATCTGCACACCTTCCACTACTATCTCTCCCCCATGCTTCAGCATTGCACCACACGCTCCATCAATTCCTGGGGCTTTCCCCATTTTAACTTTCTTCATTGCTTCCACCACTTCCATCCTACTGATTTCTTCCTCTCTTCTCACATCCCTCCTTCTCCCTGCCATTCCCCAGCCACTTATACTTGCATTGCTTTCATTCTTTATATTCAACAATTCGTTAAAGTGTTCTCTCCATCTGTTCACTTTTTCCCCCTTCTCCACTAGTAATCTACCATTTTTATCTTTCACACCCCCACTAACTCCTCTTTCCAGAACATTTTCTTACATTCCCTCCACTTTGCATTCAAATTCCTTCCAAATTCCTCATTCACTCTCTTCTTACTCTCTCTTACTAATCTTTTCACCTCTCTCCTCCTCTCAACATATAACTCTCTCATCCGTCTCTCAGCTTCTTCGATGCCCCTGTTCCTCATCCAGTCAGTATATGCTTTCTTCTTTTGTGCCACAGCCTCTCTCACCTCTTCCATCCACCATGCTGTTCCCTGAACCCCCTTTCGTCTTCTTTTCACCCCAGACACCATGTCACATGCTGCACAGATTTCTTTTGTGAATATCTTGCACACACCTTCCGCGTCCCTCATTTGCTCCAATCTGTATTTACTCAATCGCTCTTCCACTTCCCTTTTATATTCAGCTCTTATTCCATCCTCTTGTAACTTTTCTGCCCTCCTTGTAAGAACTACTACTTCTCTTCACTCCCCCAACCTCTATATACTCTTGCATCCATTACACATCTTCTCATCCTTTCATCCACACACACATAGTCAGTCATTGCCTTCCGTTCATTCAGTTCGCCATCTACCCTTCTCAACACTCGCCATGTATACCTATGGATCATTTTGTGCCTGAAGAGTGTATTAGCTAACACTAACCCCCTCCCGGCACAAATGTCCACTAAAGCACTGCCATTCTAATCCATCGCTGTAGGCACACCCCACTCACCAACCACTCCATCCACCTTCTCATTCCCTACTTTTCCATTCATATCTCCAATCAGAAACACTTTCTCATTCCTTTCAAACTTTTCCAAGCAGGCTTCCACATTTGTCCAGAACCCTTCTCTCACTCTACTTACACGATCTTGCGTTGGCGCATACACACACACAATCATCCACATTTGTGTCCAACTTTCACTCTTACCCACACAATCCTTGACCCAACTGATCCATACTCTCTTACATTCTCCTTTCATCTGTTGCTCACAACAATATACACTCCTTCTTTCGCCCTCTCATTCTCACCTACTCCCACGCGTATACCCCATCTATACTCCCATTCTCTCACACTCTAACCTCACCATTTAGTTTCAGTAATTCCACATATATCCACTTTCGCACTCTCAAGCACCTGTACGATCTCTCTCTCTTTCACCTCATCATTCATACCCCTTACATTCCATATTAAAACTGCCGCTCTAGTATTTCACCGCATTTATAATCTTCCTACAATTCATTATTTTTATTGTAGTTGTGAATCAAAGCTAGATGATGCAGTTACTTTCTGAGATGTTACCATCTTAGTCAAAACCATATAATAAAGGCCTATCTTAACGATGTATCTATGCCACGCACCTCTACCTCTTCCGCCAAGATCCTTGAGTAACCTGTGACACTGGACACACCTTCAAGGACACATACAAGACATAAGGTAGAGGTGATACTCCCAGAATATATACAATTAGAGTTCTTGCAGGGTCAAACTTTAGTGAACAAAATGAATCACTCTTCCTCCTCTGCAAACAGTACAGAACTGTATATGAAATCAGTAATGCCCTATGCTTCCCAACATTGATTCCTATCCTATTTAAAACCCACCTCAAAACATTGCAGACCATACAAAATAACACCCTGCATATCATCACTGGCTGTATGAGTACGGTACTGCTTTTGTAGTTCATTTACATTATAAAGCTAAAATCCTCACTCTAAGAGATTATTTCAATATGAGAGGTACACAGTTCTATGCTGCAGCTTGTGTCAGCACACATCTCCCCTATCATTATATGACAGAACCAAACAGTACAACTAGGCACATAAATTCATTCCAGCACAATCCATTACCAGACCCTCTTCAGCAACATCCCTCCCCCAGACATTCCCACAGTAATGCTGAATAAATACCCACATGCTCATTTCATGCACCAGGCATTACAACACCATAGTCAGAACACTATACACCAAAAGCCCCCCCCCCCTCCAGTGCCTGCATCATCCACCCATTGGAGGTGTCATTAAATAGAGAAGATTGGGTTCATCTAGCTAGGCTTATATCAGGACATCACACAGCCCTTCTAAACTACCAGCTTAGATTTGAGATGGATGGAGTCACAGATGACTTGGCCCACTTGTAGATTAGGCCCTGATGACACACATAATGCAGCACCACAGCACATGATACACTAAGACAGACATATCATGGCATAAGGAACCTGTGGGACAACCACATAGGTTGCTTATCTGTGCCAGACAGGTATGCTCGATCAGGCCAACCGAGGTTAAACAGTAACATCAAACTCGCTACAGGCCACGTGGACAAAGCCACCCTTTATTTCTTATACAGTATATAAGTAAAAATTACCCAAATTCCATGCCAACACACAAATAGTATAACCGTGCTAACACTGTACTGTTGTTGTTGATCAGCCCCAGTCTGAATGGCTGAGCAGACCCATCAACCACAGGCAAGCAGCACCCCCTGTAGGGCCGTCCCGTGCAGTGAACCAATGTCCCCTTACAGTTGACAGCGCCTCCCTGTGACAGGGCATGAGAAAAAGTGTGGTGGTTTGGTTCCATGGTGGATGGCATATTTGCATCTCTCCACTTAATTAACAGGGCACCATAGTATGCTCCACTTCACCCTGTGACATGGTTGTATGGTTACCTCCCAGTGTTGTGCAATGTCTGGCTTTGCATTGTACACCAGTGTACCTTGGGGTAAAGGACATGACCAAAAAGATATATATTTTTTTTTATCAGTTCATTACTTACCATTCACCTGGTAATAGTCAGTAGGCTTTCCTTGCCTCGTAATACACTCCTTAAGGCATGTAGACACTGATTCACCAAGTTTCCTAAGGATACTAGAGTCTGACTTGGTTGACTCCTCCCTCTGGCAGCCTTGATCTTGGGGATGCTGCTGGTGTCCTTGCTCTGGAAATGTCACTTTATGACTGCCCAGAGATTCTCTGTTGGGCTGAGGTCCAATGAATTTCCAAGCCTGTTATTAATACATTCTGTTTCACAATCTTTTGGGTGGGTGGTGGTAACTATCATCCACTCGTTTGATGTAGTGGTGCCTACTTCTCCCTCTACCTTTATTATTCTTTTTCTCTCACTCTTCCTATTTCTCACATCCTTCTTGTCACTTTTTATTACTACTTTTTTTTTCAGGTGGCTTTACATTGAGTGACAAGCCCAATGATTTCCTTTAATCCAGGAAACCATTTAAAATGCTGGGTGGTAACCATATAACCAACCTATACGTGTTCCCTGTGTGTCAGCAACCAAGTTGGTAGAAGGTTAGTGCCCTTCCCCGTAAAACAACTGACTCAAAGACAGACGGCCACCCCTTATGGGATTATGGGATTTTGCAATAGATAGATAGGTAGATTCACTGATTTTGCTGTGTGGTAAGGGGTACCATCCTGTTGAAACATGTCATCTCTGCCTTTTTCAAAAAGGGTGGGTAAATAATCACATAGCAGCTCAGGGTAATTAAACTGGTTCATTTCATTAGTAGGAAGTACTACTAGGTCATCAATGCCAAAGAATGTAAAACATCCCCATACTATTAATGCATCAGGGTGTTTTGCTAAACTTTGAATCTAGTGAGTTAACTACTTCCCAGTCACTGATAAACATTGCTGCTCCTGCTGCCAGTCATTATAAATGTGGCCTAGCACTTAGTGCTATCTCACCATATCCTGTTGAAGGTATTTCTTGACAAAAGCAGCCTTACACTGCCTCTGTGGAAGGGTGATGTGACTTCTTCAAGGCCCAGTGGCTGCAGTACTGGAGATCATCATGTAAGCATGGCTGCACTATCCCCGCCGACACCTCACTCAGTAGCCGAGGGTTTTGTTCCTTCAATAAACATGCAGTCAGACTTGGATCTGACTCAGCTTGACAGTTTAGAATAGTCAGATTGCAAGGTGAGGCTTTACTGGGCTTTCCAAAACGTTCTTTGTGGTGTGGTGTTACCACCCCCCTGCCGTCATGGAAGTGCTACATCCAAAGTTGATGAACAGTTTGGATGCTTACACCATCAATTTTGGCTATTTGCTTTGTAGGTTTCTGTGCTATGGCCTCTTTTGACAAGCTCATAGTTTTATCCATACTCCCACTAGGCCACAAAATACATAGAAAAAAATAGCAGCAGAGGGGAGGGGGCCCTGGCAGGGAGCAAAGAGCACAATCTCCTTCTGACAAGTCTGGGGGGTAACTGGCACCTACCTGCCCTGCTCCCTTCCTCAAGCATGCCAGAGATATGATATGCACCTCATCCTAGGCAGTTCAGTGTTGTAAGGGTGAATTGATTAGCGCCACATTATTATACACCGGCCCTCTGGCATATAATGCAGAAGCGGGCATTGTAAATGGCTTCCTGGGTCACAGGAAACCATTAGACTTGTCACTCAGTGTAGTCACCTGAAGTGGAAAGAAAAGTAATAAAAAGTGACAGGGAAAAAAGGGATAAGTAGGAAGAGAGGAGAGCAGACACAGAAATGAAATAATAATGGTGAAGGAAGAATTAGGCATCACTACATCAGATGAGTGGATGATGGTCACCACCACCAACCATTGGTACTGTACTGTAATACAAACTCACACACGCACACATCAGTGAGAAGGTATGTAACATGTATACACTGCTTGCTATCATGAGAATAGCATTCACATACGTAAATGAAGACATCCTGAGAAAGATAATAACATCATTCATCAGACAAACCCTGGACTGTGCATCAGTAGTCTGAAATCATTTTCTCAAAAAACACATAGATAAGACTGAAAAAGTACAAAGGGCAGCTACAAGATGGGTACCGAGCTTAAGGGATCTAAGCTACGAAGAAAGACTAGAAAAATTGAATCTTCCAACACTAGAGGAGAGAAGAAAAAGAGAAGACATGATTAGGCTATATATATGCATCTCAGGGAAAGAGAATCTATCTATCTATCTATCTATTGCGAGATGCCATAATCCCGCAAGGGGTGGCCATTTGACTTTGAGGTATTTGTTTTACAGGGAGGGGCACTAACCCTCTACTCTCTGGCTTCGGCTCTCCTGTCATTCTCTGACTAAGTATATCTGTGCTGTTTACTTATCTCCAATTCTACTGACTATCAAAAATTCTTTGACTATCTTACTTCTACAATGAAACACATTCTATCCATTTCTTCTTTCTTTGAAATCTCCATTCTAGGAGATTTCAATGTTCACCACCTTGGGTCTCCTCTCCTGTCACTGATCCACCTGGTGAACAAGCCTACATCTTTTTTATCCCTAATGATCAAGAGAAGCATGTACACCACCCTAACCGTATCCCTGACCACCTTGGAGAGAGTTCCAACATATATGACCTCTTCCTAACAACAAATCCTTCTGCTTACACTGTTAATCTTTTCTCTCCGTTGGGCTCCTCCGATCATAACCTTATTACCTTAACCTGTCCTATCACTGGTACGGCCTGTGGACCCTCCAAAGAAACGCCGTCTGTGACACTTTGGAGCTGCAGATTGGGAGGCCCTCAGACAATACTTCTTTGATTTTCCTTGGAATGATTATTGCTTCCATGGCCGGGAGCCATCTGAGTGTGCCTTGAGCATTACCGAGGTTATTCTTTTGGGTATGGAAGCATACATTCCTTTTTCATATCCTCTGACTAATGCAAGAAAGCCTTGGTTTAATCATGCTTGTTCTAATGCTGTCCGCAACAAGGAGAGGGCCTATAAAAGGTACCAGAGCCAACCCACTCCTGAATCACTTTTTTTTTTATATTTCTGCCCAGAATTGTACTAAGTCTGTTCTTCACTCTGCTAAAAATAATTTCATCTGTACTAAATGTTCTTAACTCCCCAACTCGAATTCTTCTCGCTCCTGGCACCTTCCTAAAAACCTTTCTAACAACTTTACCTCATCATTCTTCCCTCCTCTTTTCTACTCTGATGGCTCTGTAACTATTTCTTCTACTGATAAACCAGATCTCTTCGCTCAGACTTTCTCCTCCAATTCCACCTTAGATGATTCTGGTGCTGTTCCTCCATCACTTCCCCCCTCTGACTTCCTCATGACTGACATTAAAATTTCTTCAGCTGATGTATTTTCTGCCATCACTGGCCTCAAAACTAACAAGCCATATGGGCCAGATGGAGTTCCTCCTGTTGTCCTCAAAAACTGTGTTTCTGTGCTTACACCCTGCCTAGGTAAACTCTTTAGCCTTTGTCTCTCAACTTGTACCTTTCCTTCTTGCTGGAAGTTTGCTCTCATTCAGCCAGTCCCAAAGATGGGTGACCATTCCCATCCCTCTAACTATCGTCCAATTGCTTTAACATCCTGTGTCTCAAAAGTTTTCGAATCAGTTCTTAACAGAAAAATCTTAAAGCGTCTTTCCTGTCACAACCTCCTTTCTGATCGTCAGTATGGGTTCAGCTGTCAGGGACGCTCCACTGGCAATCTTCTCACCTACCTTTCAGACTCCTGGTCATCCTCCTTTTGGGACTTTGGTGAAAGCTTTGCCATTGCACTTGACATCTGAATGGCTTTTGATCGAGTCTGGCGTAAATCTTTAAATTTCCAAACTTCCCTCCTACGGTTTCTATCCTTCTATCTGTGCCTTCATTCTGGTCGTTCTGTAGCTTCTGTTGTAGACGGCCATCGTTCTTCTTCTAGACCTATCTAGAGTGGTGTTCCTCTGGGCTCTGTCCTATCACCAACTCTCTTCCTTTTATTCTTTATCAGTGACCTTCTAAGCTGTACATCTAACCCTATCCACTCATATGCTGATGATTCCACTCTTCACCTTTCCATTTGGTTTCCGCAACATCCATCTCAGCAGTTACTTCAACAAGCAAGGGATGAGGCTATGGCACACCTAATGTCTGACTTGGCTCGTATCTCTGATTAGGATAAAAATAATCTTGTTATTTTTAATGCATCAAAGGCTCAGTTCTTACACTTATCAACCCGACAAAATCTTCCTCAGGATTGCCCACTAATGTTTAATAATGTCCAGCTCAGTCCTGCATCATACTTGAACATACATGGGGTTTCATTCTCTTGGGATTTATCTTGGAAAGAACATATTACATCTCTTGTGAAATCTGCTTCCAAGAGATTGTGTGTGCTAAGCCGACTCCGAACTTTCTTTACCCCCACATAGTTGTTGACCTTGTACACAGGTTTTATTTGCCCCTGTATGGAGTACAGCTGTCATGTATGGGGAGGCTCCCCACATGCGCTCTTCTCAATAGGGTGGAGTCAAAGGCGTTTTTCTCTCTCCTCCTCTTACTGACTCCCTTCAACCTTTGTCTCTTCGCCACACTGTTGCATCTTTATCTCTCTTCTATCGCTACTTCAACGGTCATTGTTCCTCTGAACTGTCTGCTTGCATCCCTCCACCTCTAGGACGGGCACGTAGTACCTGTCTACCAACAAACTCTCATCCTTTTTCTGTCCAACTCTCTAATTCAAGAGTTAACCGTTACTCCCAGTCCTTCATTTATGCAACTGGTCAACTCTGGAACTGTCTTCCTCTGTCTGTATTTCCTGCTTCCTATGATCACCAGTCTTTCAAACGCAGTGTGTCTAGGCATCTCAAAATGAATGGATCCTGAATTTGGCATTTTTTTTTGGTATTGTTTTTGTTTTTTCTTGGAGGGAGCAGTATGTGGGCCCATGGCCTTTGGTTCCTTCTTCCTTGCATTAAAAAAAAAAAAAAAAAGTTGATGACATGTAGGGAGCACGTATGGTTTGGTTATATTGCTACTACCCAGCATTGTAAATGGTTTCTTGGCGTACAGAAAACCATTTGGCTTGTCACTCAATGTAAAGCCACCTGTAAAGGA
>JAGKTI010028500.1:0-12929 GCA_018397915.1 Birgus latro | reverse complement strand
CAGTGTATTTCACTTTCTTCTCCTTTCTCTCTTTCCTTCTCTCAGTCCCACTTTCCTCTATGTTCTCTAACAAGAATATCTACTCACTGATACCGGAGAGTACCAAGACATCACCAGTCTCATCGTCGTGGTAGGGTGCTCAGGCGGCCTTCTAGCTAAGATCTTCCCCAGGTTCTTCTCGACTCTTTGCCCTCTTTGCTTCTTCTGACTTCCAACTTTCTGCTTCTCCCTTAGGAAAAGTACAGAGGCCGGAAGTAGGCGTGCACTCTACATATCCTTCGTTCACTTCTCTCAGTGTTCTTAGTCGGGTCTGGTCCGCAACATTTTGAAATAATGTCCATTGTATAACGTTAATTCACACTAGACATTGCTACCTTTTAGTTTTGAATCACTTTTCTCTTATCTCTGTATATATACGTAGGATACTACTCCATTAGGCCGTATCTGGCTCTTCCGTTCGGAGCACATAAATTTAATTAAGTGTAGACAGTACAGGGCTGTGAGAGTAACTGTGTGCCTCGGCACTCCCTCTTATTATTACTCATTGTTCATTCACTTTTCATTTTCATTCTTCATCATTCACTGATCTGCGGCTTCTTCCATCTTTTCAAGGTGCCGCAGGTAACGATATTTGTCGCGTAACATTTTTCGATATCCTTTATCCCTTACTGATTGTTGTGGATGACGTGGTTGTGGTATGGGTGGTTATGGTCGGATGGTGGGTGGTCTGATGGTGGGTGAGTCAGTCGCAGCCGCGTGTTTTGTGTTCTCATCGAATGCCTGGTGTAAGTCGTCATCACCATCATCAGCGTCGTCAGCATCGTTGTTGTCTTCCGTATGGCTGTAGTTGTTGCCGCAGCTTGCCGTGCGGCGACATTCTCCGATGCCAAGAATGTCACGTCCTCGTGACATCTCCTGACGACGAAACTCCTCGAAGGCCCATGATTCCGCACGTTGAAGAATTGGTAGTGGGAAGGTGGCTCAGTATAAGCGATAGCATAGGAAAGCTATCACCACGAGGACCAGGATAACCACACCAGCTACAAGTACATAAGTCGTCCAAGGTGTAGCAGCGATCGGGTGGTGATGCAGGGGTTGAATGACCTTCATACGGTGGATAAGGGTCTGCAGTGGAAGTGAGTCATCCAGCTCGACATCATCTGCTGTACTTTGAAATGATAAATTCAGTAATGTTGATTTTTCTAAGGGCGTCAGAGATACATTAATGGGAATCGCTATGGGGGTGATCTTTAATTCTTGCTCTCAAATAACTGTGGCATAAGCAGGCAAAACCAATGCACTGCTATGAGCACTACATCCTTCACCTAGGGCAAGTAAGCCTGTATTTTGAGCTACATGCTCTGACTGAGACTCTAAGGGCATGTGAAAGTGAAGTGAATTGGGTAGGGCGTAGAAAAAGCCCAACCAGTTTTATATCTGATGAAAACTGGGTTAAAACTCTTCAGCACAACCTTTGAGCATAACTTACTAGCCTCAGGCTTAGCCAAAAACAATGCAGTTTCACACGTTAGAACAGAGGTATCATATATTGGTCTTATAGGCGGACATATTAATAATTGACCATGCTCTCTACACAAGTCAAATGACTCTAGTGTTACATAATGTCTTCTGGTTTGGCTGATCGCCAAATATTGAGCAACTCTATCATGACGAACAAAGTATGGTGTGTCTGGGACTCTGAAAGGTAGAGACGTTATCTGATACACATCAAAAATGTCATCAGGATCACCCCTCAAGGGTACTAGTAGGCAGAAATTCAATGTTTGAAAACTAGAAGATTTTCGTGGAACTACAGTTATAGCATCCTGATAAACAGCTAAAAATTCTAAACGTGCAGGATATAACAGGCCAGGTTTTAACAAGGAAGCTTCTCTCAGAAGTGATAAAAGTACCGAATTGGGAACTAGGAATGATGAAAATTTCCTGCCAACATTTTCTCTAGACCTAACTTTAAACCAAAATGATCATTTTGTATGTCTATTAAAGCAAGGGACGAATCATTCATAGCCTCTGTTATCCTTATTTCCTCCTCATTCTTTAGTGTCAATAAGCTAATCTGTCTAACTAAATAGTTAGAGACATTAGCAGCCTTCTCTAATCGCTGTATAGCTTTTTGCATGGCACGCATGTCTCTTACAGTGGCATTTAGTATTTCAGAACGTAAACTAAGCTCTACTCTTTCCTCCTCTGTGAAAGATTCTATATTATCTAACTGGTGGTGTATAAGATCTATCTGCTCTTGTGTTGCTGTACCAAACAAAGCGTTAGAAATGGTTCCCAATATATTAAAGGCTCCTCGTTTACTGCGAGATCCCGACGGGGTGGTGGCATCATTTAATAATGAAGACAAATAATCACTGAGAGAGTGAAACAGTTTAGCAAATTCCAAATCAAAAGATGTTAATTTCTCTCGTAAAACGTTAACAATAACTGATGAATCATCCATATGGTCTATTGACCATGCAACATCGGCAGCTAGTTTACGAGCACGCATCAGGGGCTGATAAAACTCATCCATGTCAATAACATAAGGTATAATAAAAGAGTTTCCTGTAAAGTGGACCTGACGTTGTGCGGTGAATGCAAGTCCCGCTCTCACTGGTAGGTCTTCCCATGCTTGACATCCAAGTCCACTGATGATCACGGTCAGTAGGACCTGCAAAAAAGGTCAACTTTATTTTAGATACTCTATAGGCTTATCCATAATATTAGGTAATTCTGTTGCCTGTTCTTTAGATCTTAAACTATAGGTTTTTCTTCCTCCTTCGGCATAATCAGTCAAATCGGTCACTGCACCTTCTTCTTGCTCTTCGTGCAAGCTCTGCACACTTTGAGTATTTTCCTCTGTTTCCTGCAGTTGTGAGGCATTTCCTTCTTCCGCTCTTTCTACGTCTAAAATATCTCTCAATTCATAATCCTGCACTTCCTCTGGTGGTAGAGTGCCCTCATGAAAGGGATATGCTCTTCGTACATTACCATTCATTGTCTCGTCTAAATTATCTTCATGGGCTAGCCTGACTCTGTCTGTGTGGACTTTCATGACTCTCCCCGTGTTTATGTCTACCAGTTTTACTATCGCATCACTAATTTTCCCTTTTACTCTAATAGGTCCATCATATAGGGGTTGAAGTTTCTTAGGCTCTCCTGGCTTGGGAATCTTTCGTACATAAACCCTATCTCCTGTACGAATCTCTTTTACTTTTGCTCTCCATGTCTGTTGCTTCTCCATGGCCTCTTGACTTTCCTCAATGTACCTTAAACATCTCCTAAAGGTACGATTAGCCTTAATGGCCCTTTCATTTTAATAGTTATCCAGATCATAGCAGATCGGTTCCTGTTTTATGACATCATACGGGACACCAGGGTCCCTAAGGAACATGAGGTAGAATGGGGATTCCTTCAACACTCTGTGATATGCTGTGTTGTATGCCCATGTGGAAAAGCACAACACTGAATCCCATATTTGCGGATTATCCTCTGCTAAACTCCTTAGGTATTTCATTACTGTGGCATTGGCTCTTTCAATCACCCCATTGGCAGACGGTTGATACGCTGTTGTTGTTGTCTTTTTCGTCTTTAGCAACTCAGCTATCCCTTTAAGAGTGGCATTGACGAACTCTGTTCCTTGGTCTGTGACCATCCAGCGTGGTGCTCCATGAACACACACTACATTTTAATGAATGCTCTGGCAACCTCATCAGCAGTTTTCGTGCGAAGCGGGACGGCTATCAAATATCGTGTCATCACATCTATTACTGTCATACTATATTTATATCCCTCTTCACTTGGATTTATGGGGCAGATCAAGTCCATATGAATTCTTTCAAAGGGTACTCCTACCCTAGGGTATCGCTGCAACGGCGCCGGGGCGTCCCCCGACTGCTTGAAGCGGTTGCAAGTAAGGCACGCCTTGCAATAATTCTCAACATCTCTACTCATCCGTTGCCACCAGCTAAATCGTTTTAGTCTTTCTAAAGTTACTCTGATTCCTCCATGACCTACAGTAGGTAATTTATGAGCTATCTCTACAGCACTCTGTTTGCATTCGTCAGGAGTTACGACTTGTTTTAGACTCTCATCATACTCATTGGTATCATAATGATAGAGTAATCCATCTTCAGCTATGAACTCACTAGTACTAACTCCTAGTGTTCTGTGTGCATCTTTAATTTCTTCTCTAGTCACTTCTACTTCTCCATCTCGTATACACTGAAGATATTGTTCCTTCATTCTTTTATACAATGGATGCGCATCCTGTCTGGGTCTCACTACCAACTCTCTCCATCTTATTATGTCTCTTTCTCTATCTTCATCAATTCTGGATATTTGATAATCTTCTTTTTCGCACTCGCTATCATCATCATCATCATCATCATCATCATCATCTTTGGTTCTTTCTCTTATCTTTGGTTTTGTACCCGTAACTGCGAGAACTCTGTCCTCCGATAACACTTGGCCTCGAAGTCTAGATAAGTCATCTGCTACAACATTATCTTTGCCTGGTATATAGGTTATCTTAATGTTATACTCGGCAACCAAAAGTTGCCACCTAGCAATCCGTCCACTAGGGCTAGTTGTGTTCAGCAGCCAGACCAGGGGTCTATGATCCACACGAAGCTCTACCTCGTAACCCAATATTTAGCTCCTGTTTACCTGGAGACCATATACTATAGCCAAAGCCTCTCTCTCTATAGTGCTATACCTCACTTCAGCAGAGTTTAACCGTCGGCTAAAATAAGTGATAGGCCGTAAATGACCTGCGTCGTCTTCCTGCTGTAATACTCCTCCTATAGCAGAAGAAGAAGCGTCTGTAGTCAGCACAAATTTCTTTGTGAAGTCTGGAAACTGCAAAGTCACTCCTTCAAGCAACTCGTGTTTCAGTGTTTGAAACGCAGTCTCTGCTTCAACACTCCATTGTATCGGGGTGTTATCTCTCTGTTTATTCTTTCTACCACCTGTCAATTTAATGAGTGGTCCAGCCTTCTCAGCGTAACCCTGAATATACCGTCGGTAGTAATTAGTCATTCCGAGGAAGGACTGCAATTCGCAGACAGTTTTGGGAGTGGCTATATCACGAATAGCATTCACCTTTTGGGGTTTTGGTTTTATGCCTGTGGCACTAACACCATGTCCCAAATAGTCCACTTCTGATTTTAAAAAGTGACACTTGGACAATCTTAGAGAAAGATTTACATCACTCAATCTTCCCAGCACTATATCTAGATTTTTTAAATGTTCCTCCCAAGTCTCGCCCTGAATGATTATGTCATCCAGGTACACATGTGTGATGGAGCCCGTAAGCCCAATTAACACATGGTTAATCACTCTCTGAAACGCAGCTGGCGCTTCCTTAAGTCCAAAAGGAAGCACATTGTATTCCCAGTGACCTTCAGGAGAGGAAAAGGCTGTCTTTTCCTTACAATCCTCTGTTAATGGTATCTGATGGTACCCCTGACGGAGGTCCAAACAGCTGAAGTAACGACTCTTTCCCAGCTGTGCTAAGATGTTCTGAATGTTAGGTAGAGGAAATCGATCCTCTCTGATATTAGCATTCAGCTTTCTAAAATCCAAACATAATCTCAATCCGCCCTCTTTCTTAGCTATAGGCACCAGGGGTGCGTTGTAAGGACTTCGGGAGGGTCGTATAACTCCTTGCTCCAACATAGTTTTCAAGCTTTCCTT
The DNA here is from genome assembly GCA_018397915.1 of Birgus latro. Taxonomy (NCBI): domain Eukaryota; kingdom Metazoa; phylum Arthropoda; class Malacostraca; order Decapoda; family Coenobitidae; genus Birgus; species Birgus latro. The sequence continues at coordinate 7,226 of JAGKTI010028500.1, read as the reverse complement.
GACCTCTTCATGATACTTTACCGGTATACGATAAAGTTTTCTATAAGCTACTTCCGGGGTCACAGTTATTATTTCATGATAGTAGTAAGGGGTCACATTCAAGAGTTCATCCTCCAATGCGAACACTGTCGGATATTTCATTATCAGTGCTCTCAGAGCTTCATTCTCCTTACTCACCAAATGTGGGGAAAACATACTATCAACTAAGGCAAACAGTCTCTTCGTTCGTGCTCTCTCGGTCATTCTAGTCTCTTTCATCATGACTCCTGATACAATTTCTCCTAGGCCTTTCTGTTTACTCTCATTTATATCCCACAATACTCTACTACACGGCCTTATATGACCCAGACATGTACCTCCCTTGAGTTCGATCCTGTCCGGACTAGGATTGACGAACCTCACCTTAAAATGAAATCGCGATTTCTCTCGTGCCTTCTCTACTTCCGCTAACTCTTCTCGTTCTGGGATCCCAGCTATCTCCTGTAATAACACTAATCCTGGACACAATGTAGATGCCAACATGTTTCCTTCCTGAGGTTCAAAGATAGCCGCTTCGCTTGACCGCATTCTTACCTCTAAAATGACGGTACCGCAAGTCCAAGGACGTAGCTCCGTACTCGTTGGTATCACAGCTTTTGCTACCTCTACGTCTGCTTCTGACTCACTGTTCACTGGTGCCGCTCCTTTATACACTAGAGGGATAATATTCACAGATTCGCCCTCTATATACAAGGTTAGAGGATTCGTTAGTAACTCCATCCTAGTGCTGAGCATAAAATCCATCATCCCAAGCAACATGGGTGCTGGTAAGCCTAAGCTTCCTACTATAATAAAAGTATGAGCATACCACTTATTTCCAATCTGAAGTTCAACCTTTATAGCTCCATCAGTCAGTATCTCATCTCCACTTACGTTAAATAATTTAATCGTTTCCTCTGATTCCCAGTCATCTTGCTCAACGCTCCTTTTTAACTGTTGATATACTTCTCTCGTAATAAACGACCTAGCAGCTCCTGTGTCAATCAAGGCTAAGACACTTTCATCTAGGCCTTTCACATTCACCATCATTGCGACTAGTTTCTCGTAGCCCACGAGTGAGGCGATCGGAATTGGGTCGGCGTTTTTTTTTTTTTTTTGAGTCCAAGGTACTGCACCTGACTGTCTTTCACCTGACGCCTGTCCCCATGGATCACTTCTCCCTCTTCCTCTATTATCTTCTCTCTCCCACTCTTGCGCTCTCCTTCTGCCTACCCAACACTGCCGTGTCTGGTGACCAGGTTTATTGTAGTGATAACATCTTCCTGGCTGATTACTAGTAGCGCCTATCTGACTAGAAGTAGGGCCAAACCTCCAGTTGCATTCTCGAGCAATATGGCCTTTACCGTGGCAGTAATAGCACTCAGCCATGGGGCAATTCTGAGAAATGTGTCCAGTCTTTTTGCATGAATAGCAAGTAATAGGTGGAGGCGCACCCCCTCTTACTCCTTGAGCTCCACCACTTTTGAGGCCAGTGCGAGGTTTCGGCTTTTCTGTCGTCACTACATTTATATTTGGTTTATTTCTCTCTGTCCTCTCTAACAACTTTAACTTGGGGTGTGTTTCTGCATATCTTAGCATGGCTGCCAAGATCCTATAAGGGTCGTCACGCTCCACATCGCTCAACATGTCTTGCACCTCCGGCGGTACACTCTTAAGTAATGCACCTGCAGCTACTTTATCAACAACATCATCATGACCTGGCTCTACCTCGTTCGCTTGAGTACTCAAAGTCTCAAGACGCACAAAGAATTGGTGAAACGTCTCCCCCGGAGAGCGAACAGCAGATCCCAGTTCACTTAAAGGTGTACTGGCTCGTGCATCAGCAGGATAAATTCTTAAAAATTCAGCTTTCACAGCTGTCCAATCGGCACCAACTTTCTTAATCATATTGAGAAGATGTGAATAGGCAGCGTCTATGCTATGCGTTTTAGCTAGCTCTAATCGACCTTCATGAGCCCAAAGTGGTCCCACTGTCATATCATCTATAGTTTGTAACCAACGCCTCGCGCTTGTGATGCATCTATACTGAGGGAAATCCGGCGATATTACCTCTCCACCACAAAAATAAGGAAGACCCGTTATCTTAGCGTAATTATTTACAGCATTGCCAGTTAAAGTCTGACTCAATTTGTCGGCAAGATTCTGCAAAGGGTCCACGGCAGCGGCCGCGCCTCCTACTGGAGAGTGTGGTCTGCTCTTGTTAACTCCTCTAACTCCAACAAAATAATCTTATAAATGGTCAGAAAACGCGGAGTCACACCGGGGTGGGGCTTGAATACGAAGATTCGCGAGATACTGATGTAACGCTTCCTCTGATGCGCACCTACGTAATCTAAACCACGCTTCAGGACTCTGTATTAAACCACGAGACTCTGGGGATGGAGAACGTGGAGGGCTTAGGGGACCAATATTCATAACAAATCTGAATAACAGTTTATTCACCTTAGAATCCCACCACAGCTGTCACCAGTATGTCGTGCCCCACTTGCTTTACTCTTTATCTTAATTAAGTTTCATTAGGTAGCACTGGATAGGTACAAGTGGGGAACCCGACATAACAACACATCAAGTAATCACAAGTCCATTTAAGGCCGGCGCTACGTGGAAGCGTCTCTTTCCTTATTAAGAGGAAGGGATTCTAGGGTTACTCAAACTAATTTTCTCCTTTTTGTTTATCTACAAATTATGTACAATTTATACACTAAGTCAAAGCAATCAACTGATTTGGTCCACTCTATGAACTCCAAGTTATACAACTACTTTATGATCTTACTCTACAATAAAACTATTAAATCATGCCACCTTACAATGGCAATCAACAGTACAACTAAGTTCCATTAAACAAGTAACAGCCCACGAATATTATTACTCGTCACTGAAGATAATACTCTCTCTTACTAAAATAAAACCAAGAGTATTATGGTTAAATACAAGGTAATATTAAAGGTAATATTCTCTTACACATAGGGTAATACTAAGAACAATACTCTAGCACACCATCATCTCACCCTAGCATTATTACTACTAGAACATTAATCTCTGTGACATTTTATTCTAGTATCACTTCACCTCAAGTTATTTCAATATATTTCTGCAAAATTAATATCACTCTTTAACACAGTCATGTACCCTAACTCAATACTTCTCCATAAAGACACTTAACTTTATATCATCGTTGTTTCTTTCACCATTGAGCAAATAAGTTAATTTAACAATCATACAAACTATCTGGCCCGTCCTGTTATACCCTACCACGAATCTACAGTATACTCTCAATATTTTTCACAGTGTATTTCACTTTCTTCTCCTTTCTCTCTTTCCTTCTCTCAGTCCCACTTTCCTCTATGTTCTCTAACAAGAATATCTACTCACTGATACCGGAGAGTACCAAGACATCACCAGTCTCATCGTCGTGGTAGGGTGCTCAGGCGGCCTTCTAGCTAAGATCTTCCCCAGGTTCTTCTCGACTCTTTGCCCTCTTTGCTTCTTCTGACTTCCAACTTTCTGCTTCTCCCTTAGGAAAAGTACAGAGGCCGGAAGTAGGCGTGCACTCTACATATCCTTCGTTCACTTCTCTCAGTGTTCTTAGTCGGGTCTGGTCCGCAACATTTTGAAATAATGTCCATTGTATAACGTTAATTCACACTAGACATTGCTACCTTTTAGTTTTGAATCACTTTTCTCTTATCTCTGTATATATACGTAGGATACTACTCCATTAGGCCGTATCTGGCTCTTCCGTTCGGAGCACATAAATTTAATTAAGTGTAGACAGTACAGGGCTGTGAGAGTAACTGTGTGCCTCGGCACTCCCTCTTATTATTACTCATTGTTCATTCACTTTTCATTTTCATTCTTCATCATTCACTGATCTGCGGCTTCTTCCATCTTTTCAAGGTGCCGCAGGTAACGATATTTGTCGCGTAACATTTTTCGATATCCTTTATCCCTTACTGATTGTTGTGGATGACGTGGTTGTGGTATGGGTGGTTATGGTCGGATGGTGGGTGGTCTGATGGTGGGTGAGTCAGTCGCAGCCGCGTGTTTTGTGTTCTCATCGAATGCCTGGTGTAAGTCGTCATCACCATCATCAGCGTCGTCAGCATCGTTGTTGTCTTCCGTATGGCTGTAGTTGTTGCCGCAGCTTGCCGTGCGGCGACATTCTCCGATGCCAAGAATGTCACGTCCTCGTGACATCTCCTGACGACGAAACTCCTCGAAGGCCCATGATTCCGCACGTTGAAGAATTGGTAGTGGGAAGGTGGCTCAGTATAAGCGATAGCATAGGAAAGCTATCACCACGAGGACCAGGATAACCACACCAGCTACAAGTACATAAGTCGTCCAAGGTGTAGCAGCGATCGGGTGGTGATGCAGGGGTTGAATGACCTTCATACGGTGGATAAGGGTCTGCAGTGGAAGTGAGTCATCCAGCTCGACATCATCTGCTGTACTTTGAAATGATAAATTCAGTAATGTTGATTTTTCTAAGGGCGTCAGAGATACATTAATGGGAATCGCTATGGGGGTGATCTTTAATTCTTGCTCTCAAATAACTGTGGCATAAGCAGGCAAAACCAATGCACTGCTATGAGCACTACATCCTTCACCTAGGGCAAGTAAGCCTGTATTTTGAGCTACATGCTCTGACTGAGACTCTAAGGGCATGTGAAAGTGAAGTGAATTGGGTAGGGCGTAGAAAAAGCCCAACCAGTTTTATATCTGATGAAAACTGGGTTAAAACTCTTCAGCACAACCTTTGAGCATAACTTACTAGCCTCAGGCTTAGCCAAAAACAATGCAGTTTCACACGTTAGAACAGAGGTATCATATATTGGTCTTATAGGCGGACATATTAATAATTGACCATGCTCTCTACACAAGTCAAATGACTCTAGTGTTACATAATGTCTTCTGGTTTGGCTGATCGCCAAATATTGAGCAACTCTATCATGACGAACAAAGTATGGTGTGTCTGGGACTCTGAAAGGTAGAGACGTTATCTGATACACATCAAAAATGTCATCAGGATCACCCCTCAAGGGTACTAGTAGGCAGAAATTCAATGTTTGAAAACTAGAAGATTTTCGTGGAACTACAGTTATAGCATCCTGATAAACAGCTAAAAATTCTAAACGTGCAGGATATAACAGGCCAGGTTTTAACAAGGAAGCTTCTCTCAGAAGTGATAAAAGTACCGAATTGGGAACTAGGAATGATGAAAATTTCCTGCCAACATTTTCTCTAGACCTAACTTTAAACCAAAATGATCATTTTGTATGTCTATTAAAGCAAGGGACGAATCATTCATAGCCTCTGTTATCCTTATTTCCTCCTCATTCTTTAGTGTCAATAAGCTAATCTGTCTAACTAAATAGTTAGAGACATTAGCAGCCTTCTCTAATCGCTGTATAGCTTTTTGCATGGCACGCATGTCTCTTACAGTGGCATTTAGTATTTCAGAACGTAAACTAAGCTCTACTCTTTCCTCCTCTGTGAAAGATTCTATATTATCTAACTGGTGGTGTATAAGATCTATCTGCTCTTGTGTTGCTGTACCAAACAAAGCGTTAGAAATGGTTCCCAATATATTAAAGGCTCCTCGTTTACTGCGAGATCCCGACGGGGTGGTGGCATCATTTAATAATGAAGACAAATAATCACTGAGAGAGTGAAACAGTTTAGCAAATTCCAAATCAAAAGATGTTAATTTCTCTCGTAAAACGTTAACAATAACTGATGAATCATCCATATGGTCTATTGACCATGCAACATCGGCAGCTAGTTTACGAGCACGCATCAGGGGCTGATAAAACTCATCCATGTCAATAACATAAGGTATAATAAAAGAGTTTCCTGTAAAGTGGACCTGACGTTGTGCGGTGAATGCAAGTCCCGCTCTCACTGGTAGGTCTTCCCATGCTTGACATCCAAGTCCACTGATGATCACGGTCAGTAGGACCTGCAAAAAAGGTCAACTTTATTTTAGATACTCTATAGGCTTATCCATAATATTAGGTAATTCTGTTGCCTGTTCTTTAGATCTTAAACTATAGGTTTTTCTTCCTCCTTCGGCATAATCAGTCAAATCGGTCACTGCACCTTCTTCTTGCTCTTCGTGCAAGCTCTGCACACTTTGAGTATTTTCCTCTGTTTCCTGCAGTTGTGAGGCATTTCCTTCTTCCGCTCTTTCTACGTCTAAAATATCTCTCAATTCATAATCCTGCACTTCCTCTGGTGGTAGAGTGCCCTCATGAAAGGGATATGCTCTTCGTACATTACCATTCATTGTCTCGTCTAAATTATCTTCATGGGCTAGCCTGACTCTGTCTGTGTGGACTTTCATGACTCTCCCCGTGTTTATGTCTACCAGTTTTACTATCGCATCACTAATTTTCCCTTTTACTCTAATAGGTCCATCATATAGGGGTTGAAGTTTCTTAGGCTCTCCTGGCTTGGGAATCTTTCGTACATAAACCCTATCTCCTGTACGAATCTCTTTTACTTTTGCTCTCCATGTCTGTTGCTTCTCCATGGCCTCTTGACTTTCCTCAATGTACCTTAAACATCTCCTAAAGGTACGATTAGCCTTAATGGCCCTTTCATTTTAATAGTTATCCAGATCATAGCAGATCGGTTCCTGTTTTATGACATCATACGGGACACCAGGGTCCCTAAGGAACATGAGGTAGAATGGGGATTCCTTCAACACTCTGTGATATGCTGTGTTGTATGCCCATGTGGAAAAGCACAACACTGAATCCCATATTTGCGGATTATCCTCTGCTAAACTCCTTAGGTATTTCATTACTGTGGCATTGGCTCTTTCAATCACCCCATTGGCAGACGGTTGATACGCTGTTGTTGTTGTCTTTTTCGTCTTTAGCAACTCAGCTATCCCTTTAAGAGTGGCATTGACGAACTCTGTTCCTTGGTCTGTGACCATCCAGCGTGGTGCTCCATGAACACACACTACATTTTAATGAATGCTCTGGCAACCTCATCAGCAGTTTTCGTGCGAAGCGGGACGGCTATCAAATATCGTGTCATCACATCTATTACTGTCATACTATATTTATATCCCTCTTCACTTGGATTTATGGGGCAGATCAAGTCCATATGAATTCTTTCAAAGGGTACTCCTACCCTAGGGTATCGCTGCAACGGCGCCGGGGCGTCCCCCGACT
>JAGKTI010028498.1:0-12930 GCA_018397915.1 Birgus latro | reverse complement strand
TCCCCTCAGGAATATTTCCTATTTTTCTCTCGAGGCATTCAGATCCTTTGATAAAATTGTTCAGTCCATCCTTATATGTGGCGACATGCCAGTATTGCCTAGGAATGTCTCTAGGAATGTCAGAAGTGCCGTCATCATCCTCGAAAGGCTTAGGTATAAAGTCAAAATCATCATCAGACAAATTTGCAGTACTGAAAAGTTTAGCCTTGCATCTAAGTGAAACGGTACCTTCATCTAAAGCTCGAAGAGCAGCCAATGCAGAAGCGCTCTCGCAGAAGGTAACATAAGCGTCAAATGAAACTCCATCCTGGCACAATATCAACTTTAACCTGCTCATGACACCAAAAGGCCTCATGGCAGCATAAAGAGTATCGTAAGCAATTTCTTCTCGAATTCCAGCGCAAAAAAGCACCCGTAAATGCGGGTTTTCTCGAGAAGGGGACTCAAAAGTCAGGCCGTTCTCAACACAAGCACTAACTTTGGGGGGAGTGGTAGTCATAACTAAAGAAAAAAAACTTCATTCCCCCACCCCTCCACCCACCATGGAGCCCAACAAGGGGAGGTCGTGTGCCAGGGAGAACACCACTGGCGACCCCAGAGGTAGCGGGAGAGTATACGCGGGTAACCACCGGAGGACCCGGGCAAGGGTGACTCCAGGACGATAGGAGCCACCAGATCCCCCAATGTCCACTTGACCCTAGCCAACGCATGACCAGCCAATTGACCTGGTCGGGCCCAACCAGGCCGCCCGTCTAGCCAGAATAAGGGACCAAAGAGGTGTATTGCTAGCTGCAGGGCGAACCGTACAGCATCACTCAACCTCCAGGACTCCCGTCTCCCAGCATTACGGGACGCCAAGCACGGCAAACACGTGGGGAGGCGACAGTCCAGCCCTAGATGGCAAGTGGGCTGGAACTAACATCACCAGCAGGCCTCCTCCACTAGTGATGTAGGGGGTGTTTGGTCCACGAGGGCGACAAATGCCGAACCCTACAAAGGTAGGCAAGCCCCCAAAGTAGGTGGCACAGCCAACCACGCTTCAAGCCCCGCCACCACGTCAAGGTGACCCGCTGCAGCGGGGCTTCCTTATTATGTATCGCTTTAATATCAATAAAATTTGCAGTAATGTCAGACAAGAGGATACTGAAGGGTAATGTACAAAATAAACCGCTGTGGAATAGGTGTTGGGAAATCTTCGAAGACGCTCAGAATGCGACCCTCTTTTTCTCGATGCTGTCAGGTTTTTTACTTCATAGATTCCTATAGTTGTGAATAGGTTAATGAAGACTACATCTAACCCCTCCAGTTCGAAAAAAAAACACACACACACACTCATAAGCTGAATAATACCGTCATGAAACTGCAGACATAAAATAGACAATACTTCACCATATGACAAGGTAAACAGAGTCTGTTATCTGTATCTGCATAGCCTATATTCCCTTCACTTTAGCTAGGGATAAAATTGCCGGCTCTCCGTCTTCAATGCTGAGGTATAGCAAGAGATTAACTTTGGAATAATACTACTGGTTACAAAGGAATACTACGGAAAGGATGAAAGAGCCGTAGTATTGTCTTTTTCCTTCACTGAGCTACGGGAAATAAGTTGCAAAGGGACGAAAATCTCCTCCTAGTTAGAATGAATGAAGTAGGTCTATACACTTATTATGCCGCTTCACTATGACACCTTATCACATGTCTGTTGCCATACACCTTAATCCTGGAAGGGTTGGCCATAATCCAGTCGGTTATTCTGTCCTCCACCTACAGGATGCCCTCTATACAGCTCACACCATCCATACTCATACCTCCCCACCCCATCCCTCCATCTCATCATCGGTCTCCCCCTCACTCTCCCCCTCCCCATCTCTCACTCACATAGTCTCCCAGGCAATCTCTAATTCTCAATTCTCTTCACATTTTAATCTGGTGTAAATATGTGTAGTAGTAGTCTGAACAGGAAGGTAAAGATACCCCATAGTGAAAGATTTGAGGAGAGGCAGTCCATGGGTTCGAGCTTAGATGAGCCTGGATTTGCACGTACGGTTAATTACAATATCGTTCCACCTATAAATCGAAAAGTTATAAAAGTCTTACAAAATATTCTGAAAGTTTGTTGGGCTCTGGAGGTCGTAAATACAGGGTTTAAAAAGCCATTTTTTACTCTCTCGTTATTTATCGGCAAGAAGTTTTGAGTCTTTATATATCTGCAGTTTTAAGTTCGGGTACTATTTCATTTTTTCTGATTCTCATTTTCCGCTGCAAGACACTATTTCTAAGATGAGAGAGGGTTCATATGTCTCTTTGTCCATAGACGATTCTCTCTGATGTAATGCGTCAGAAGAAAGCGTATAAAGTAAACAGTAATAGTGGCAGAACTTTTGATCCTGCCTGTAATTGGAATCGACAATAAAAATCTCGTAATACACATTTATACTTTTGCAGGGGACAGCCAGTGTTCAGGTGCATACTTACCAGTGGGAGATCGGTGTGTCCACGTGAACTTCTTAACTACTGGGTCGTGGGTGGAGATGCGCGAGTACTGCAAGCAGCTCGGTGGCGACCTCGTTGTTCTGCATGACGCCAACTTCTTCAAAGACCTCGTCACTTACATACATTCCTTTGGTAAGCTGTCTGCAGTAAAGCATAGTCCGTATGTTGCGTTCCCCTTTGTCAGTGGGCTGCTGCCTTCTCGTGTGTTGTGGAGACAGATCAGTCAAGGTTACCCATGTATATCCTATTTATACTCTTATCGGCAGTCGGGCACAATACATGATGGTCCGTATATTGTTACCTTTTACAGATTGGCTGCTGACTTCTAGTGTGTTACGGAGACGGCTCAGTTAGGATTACCAGTGTCTGGCTAGCAGCATTTCCTTCTCCCCTTATTTTTTTTCTTACATTGCGGTGTCCGCTTTTGAACGTCCATTGCTTGTATGGTAAAGACGGTAACAAGGCTAAATCCATGTTGTCTCCTTTAGAGGCAGGGACCAAAGGCTAGGCTACCGACCTACGGCCGTAGTAGCGTTTTACATGATGGAAAACGCTCCAGCCACCTCTAAACCTCGAACCGTAACGCACAAATCACAGCCCGTTCCGACCAGATACCTCAACCACCTGAACACGACATGGTTGATTAGTGATTTCATGGGGGAGCCAAAATGTCTGCACTCTTCACACCAGCAGACTGAGCCGTCCCCACAACACACAAGTCAATGCAAGTGAGTGTCAATGGAAAACGTAATATACAGACCATCCTGTATTACGATTTTCTGGTGACCAGTTACAGAGGCGGCAACAAATACGGCGCCAAAGACTCACGTAAAAATAATAACTTCTTTTCTTATCTCGTCCCATCCTTAGATGATAAAAGAGGGTGTGATAATGATGGTGATATAATTTTAATAACCTGTGTCAGACACGTGGGTAAAGACGGAAGACCACCACTTTCTCATAAGCTTAGAAAACTTTGTCAGTCGTTTAACTTAACCTTTTTTTAACATATACCAAGCTGTGCGTTGCTTATATTTTTGCGTTTGGTGATACTGACAATACTAATATTACTTATATTTTTCTGGAATCAACGCAGGGGATAAGAAGGTGTAATATAAAGACCAAATCGCCGTGGAGGAAGTACTACGAGGTTTCATGTGTTGTAACAACATTACGGCGAAAAACTTCGACAAATTAGTTCTGTTTCAAAGGCGACATCACTAATATGCAAGAAGATATTAAACGAAACTAGACAAAGCAGATAGCTGATAATGGAAAGAAAAATAATGTTCAGTCCATCATAGTCTACTGCATGACTGGACCTCTTCATTATGGAAGGTTGCAGCCAGGAAACCTTCCCATGATGGCTCAGGTTCGGTTGGGAAGGGATGGGAGGGGAAGAGGTGGGGGTGCATGTGAGTTAGGTGGTGTCATGTGTTTAAAAAAAAAAAAAAAAAGGACTTCTGTATTACTTCATTATTTCTCTTCCACAGGCTGGCAGGACATCGACTACTGGGTGGGAGGAACTGTCAAAGGTTAGAAGAAAATCCTTTATCTACTTCTTTGCCACTTCATCACTTCTGAATGACTTTTTTCACTTTTGTATCATTTCATTTTTCACAGACTGGCAGAACATAGACTTCTGGGTAGGTGGGATGCGGAAGAATCAGAAAAAATCACTTCAAGGAATTAGACCCACATTAGGGCTTTATATTTTTAATGCAGGGGGGGATACGACAGCTCAGTCACTTCAAAACACTGGATTATCAAGAAGAGTCTTGTTAGGTTCCGTTCACTTAGGTTTCTCAGGTTTTGCGTTCTCGTTGACTTTGGAGATCTCGTAAGAATTCTTCAGCGATTAATTTTGTCTATTATTTCTAAATGTCCTGTTGTATGTTAATGAAGCAAACTATGTTGATAGTTACCCTTCCTCCCTGATATGATATACTGTGCCTACTCACCCAAACATCATTATGACAATTTTATCAACTCGCAATTCTTTCATGGATTTTTTTTTTTTTAAGGAAAATATCTCCAAGACGAAGATCATTCTTATTTCTATGAGTAACGAAGAGAAATCATTTTTGTTTTATATACTACCATGGCAAAAATAAAAAGTGTTTTATCGCGAAAAGTCGGGCTCAGCAAGATGGACTGGCAAAAATATAGAAGCACAGTGAGAAAAACAAATATGTTCTACCTACGGGGTAAGTAGGCAAGATTTCGCTAGCTGTGGATGATGTGTAGTTGTAACTGATGATCGAAACAGATGTCACTCCCTTGCACAGAAATCCCTCATGCCATATGATGTCACCTGGGACACCCCTCTCCGCGTCATATGACTCCAGTCACAAGGGCGATGAAAAGGCTTAGATAACATACATGAGACAAATCGCAATAGAACAAGTGCTATGAGGTCTCGTACGGCAATGCCAGCTATCCACAGACTTGAGCAATAATTTTCACCTTTTATTAACGTCTTCTGTATTACTTTTTCACAGGTTGGCACGACATAGACTTCTGGGTGGGCGGAACGGGTAAAGCCCAAGACAAAGTGTGGATGTGGGTGGACGGAACGCCGATTAAAATGGGCACTCCCTTCTGGGGCTTCACCTACCTGGGACAAGCACCTTTAATTTCCTCCTACGACGACTGCGCCATGATGGAGGACGCATTTTTTCTCTACTTGAATGAAAGAAAATGTGCCGACATGGCTGCTCCAATATGCCAGCAGAAATAGGAACAAATTGTGGAGAATTTTGTATAAGTGTTCACGTTAGTGTATAGTGTACAGATATTTGCACAGATATGGCTTTAAGCGTTTAGACATAAGTATACTTATATCTAGGATACATACTTACCAACTTTAAGCCAGTAAGTAATTTGTAATAGGAAAAACTGGTTAAAAAACTGTTTTATTTAAAGTGTCAAAATAAAGAGCAGAAGATTATTAGCATTATGAACAATTTACTCTAGAAGTTTGTATATGTAAAACAAATTAAACCGAGAAGTATAAACATTTTTTAACATTGCCTGAATTATGTGATATCAAGCTTAGTAACCCGATACACATGTACTATCTAATTATCGATCTATAGCCATATGCCTTGATCTTGAAGGGATGGCCACAAACAAATGGTATCCACGTCTCCATGTCCACAGGCTTTTAGTTGCCCTTCAACTTGCACCCCCTCTCCCTCCCCCTCCTCATGTCTCATTCCACTGCATTCCTACAGCTCATCCTTGGTCTCTTCTCCCTCTCCCTCTCCCCCTCCACCTCATGTAAAATTTCCTAGTCAGTGTCCTATTCTCCACCCTTTTAACATGGCCATACCACCTCAGTATTCTCTCTTAGTACCTTCAGTCTCTTCCACATCAGTACCACAACACTCCCTTTACTTCCTCATTTGTCTCTCTCTCTCTTCATGTAACTCCACATGCTCCTTTTCAAATAACTCGTTTCCACTGCTCCCACTTTCGAATTGTGTCCTCCCAATATCATCAAGGCTTCGCTTCTATACGTGAGAGAGGGGGCTCACAGTGCTGTCATTGTCAATAATAGGTGAGCGGGTGTTCTTTGCGGATATCGTCTGATCCAGACAGGGGAAACATTAAGACTCCAAGACCTATACCCAGATTTATATAAAAAAAAAAAAAAATGAGCACATTAAAATAAAGATATTTAATACACCAAATATAAAGCCTACCTCACCCCTGTTTATAATAGGCCCAAAGGCACTTAGGTCTAGCAGTCTTCAAGATCTTGGTGGGAGGCACATACTATTAAGGTTCACAACAGATTGATCCTAAAATACCAGAGCAGTCACACCTTACATCGAACTTCAAGTGCAAGATACTAAAATTCCCTGGAGCACTCCACTTTGGGAACTTGACACTGGTACCTTGGATTCAGTGATGTGACTGGGGTCAAGAAGTGTCTTTGGCAGGTTCAACCGAAGATGATATTACTGTACATCCGTAAAGTACTTAATATAAAAACTGATGACGTCCCCACCAACTAGCCCTTGCTGGTGGAAGAGTCCTGCCTAGGAGTGAAGCAAATCACCAAATCAGTAAGTTGTGCTACAAAATAGTTTTCACTTCATATTTTTATTATTGCCTCAGGGCACCTGGACTCCTAAACATAATAGTTGTTAAATGCTGGTAAATGCATAAACATCTTAAAACCAGTCATTGACCTAGCGGTGTCAGAAGTTGGAGTGCAGATCTATCCAACCAAATCCCTCCGAGTTCGGTTACGCAAAGCCTCGATCACGAGTGAACGAAACCATCCCGAGCTTCTGAGTAGTTCGGCTAAACGAAGCCGCATTCTCAAGTGAATAAAACATTCTCTAACTTCTGACACTCACATTCTCAAAAACGTACCTAGTATTTATACTGAACCATACAAATGTAACACCCCAAACAATATAATATTTTAAAAATGTATAGTAAATATACCTTGGGCCCTGTCACGGCTCCCTCTCAAAAGAAGTATACACCCTTAGACACTTTGACAAAGGATATTTGCAGTCATTTATAATTCAGCAAGTAGCTCTACTCAAGAGATCAGCTGCACATTTGCTACACCTGCACCATGTACTAATCGAAATTTATGTGGCTCCAAGAGTAGAGCCCACCGCACGATGCGGTTGTTGGTTCCTCTAAGTTCTTTAAATACACAAAAGATTTATGGTCTACTTCCAGAACAAATTCTTTTCCCATTAAATAGTTATCAAATTTCGTAACTTCAAACACTATAGCGAAGCATTCCTTTTCGATGGTACTGTACCTCGTCTCACGATCAAGCAGCTTACGACTTGCAAAAGCAGCAGGATGGGGAACATCAACATATTGCAACAGAACTGCACCAACACCCACATTTGCTGCATCTGTTCTCAGTACAAAAGTTACATTTGGATCAAGCACTTTAAGTACAGGTTCACTAGAATAAGCCTTCTTAAGTTCAGATTTACGTAAAGCATCTTCATTCCACTCTAAAGGTTCTTGTACACCTTTATGAAGCATGTCAGACATAGGAGCTGTTAAAGACGCCACCAGAGGAATGAACATTGTATAGAATGACACCATGCCAAGGAAGGATCTACGAACCTTTTTAGAGGACTAAGGGGTAATCTTCAGAAGTGCCTCCACCTTATCACATTGAGGTTTTATATGCTTTCCATCCACTATGAACCCCAGATATTGTACAGAAGGAAATCCATATTTATACTTTGAAGGTCTGGCTGTCAGATCATGTTCTCTCAGTCTTTCTAGGAAAGATTTGAGGGCAATTAGGTGTTTCCTAAGTAGACCCATAAATAAATTATCAAAATAAAAGATACATGGTTTAGATCTGCAAGAACAATTCTCAGCAAATGGATATAGGCGGAACAAGCATTAACAAGGTCAAAAGGAAGGCGAACAAATTTCATTAAGTCTCTATGAGTAGGAAATGTTGTTAAAGGCATGGCTCCTTTTGAAAGTGGCACTTCGTAGTAGGCTTTGGTGCGGTCTAACTCTGTAAAGAATTTTGCACCAAAAATTTATGAACATCTTCCTCAGTAGTGCAAGATGGTTCTGCATTAAACACTGTTACACTCCTAAGAGCACGGTAATCAAAAGCCATCCTCTAAGAACTATCAGTTTTCTTTACCATGACAACAAATGAACGGAAAGAAGAAGTAGAGGCTTGAACAATACCTTGATACAACAAGTAGTCTTACTTCCTTCTCAAAGTGAGGTTTAGGGTGAATTGGCACTGAGTATACTTTAGCTTTTATCGGCACTGAAGATGACAAAATTGTCATGTCCCACAGTATTGGTACAATCAGGGGTTTCAGAGAATACACCTTTATTCTCATTAGTACTGTATACAGATGTATTTGTGTACTTGTTAACTCGGGATTAATGGATAGTTCATCCGCTTCAGATGCAACACGACGGTCAGGAAAAACAGGTTTTAACACTTCACTGGAATCATTGATACAAAACTTAACTACTTGTGAGAAATCAGGCTCCAACACATCCTCTGATACTCTTTCCAAGTTATTAACCCTTAAACCGCTGGGTTGTCGGAGGTGAACCATGCCCATCCTGCGAAGCAAATCCGCGCTCTGACTGACTTTTTAAAAATATTTGCCAAAAATCAGTTATTAGTCCTAGAATATTATAACTAAATATGCATATGGCACATACCTTCAGCTTTCTCCTGGGATGTTCTTTTTAGCACTCGTCGACTACCATAGGATTTGTGGAGACTTCTGAAGTTGGGTAAGTAAATCTCCACTTTACACTTCCCGACTTCCCATAATATGAATACCACTGCCAGATATTAACACTAGAAACACTATTCAATGATTTCCAAGTAGTTTGGAATCCATACTAAAAAAAAACTGTGAAAGCAATGTAAAATACGAGCGCGTGCGAGCCTCCCACTCGCGACAATTCGCCGCCTGTATTGTCATTTCTTATTCATATACACACTCACACTTTATTATTTCTAGTACTAGGTCACAGGGTCTTTTATAATGGGCGCAAAAGCGGCAGAAATGGAGGAGCGCGACTGCGACGTACCTCCAACTTGAAGGACAGGACAGCACTGAACTGAGACCTGGGTACTGTGGGTAGCCAAGGTTTGAAAATGTCAGCTGCTAATGTATATGCTAAGAAATAAGTCGTAGGAAATCTAGACAATACATAATAAATTAGGTGGTTCCAGGTGAATATAAATATCACTCAGGCTTCTCCTCTCCTTTCTTATAAACATTTATATTATGAGAATAGCTCATACGGCATATTTCATGGGAAAAAAAAGGAAGGGGAAATTAGTGAACGAGAGCATGTTGGATGTTGCCAAGTGATGATTACCCAATTTCAGATGTATGGCACTATCAATTACCTTATTATATATATACATATATTATTTTATATAAGAATAGGGCATAGGGCTCATTTCAATGGATAAAATCAGTGGAAAAATCCAGGGAAGATTTACGTAGCACAGAGCGGCTGAGCAGACGACACGAGAGGGTAATGGAGGGGCTGTAGGGAGGGGGGGCTAGAATAGGGGAAAATTGCTAAACTGTCAACAATGGATGGGAGTACTGATGACATTAGCAGCTCTGACTATTGTTGGACATTGGCAGTGCTGATAGATGATACAAGTCGCCACCTGAAAGCCCGGGCAAATTCAAAACAACACAGAATCACCAAAGTGATGCCCCACTGTATGATCCATTGTGCCCGAGCGTCACGGGAGTGACGACCCGTGGTTAAGGGGTTAATAGTATGAGCAGCACCTGCTCGCCTGATGTATTTCTTTAACAAGTTAGCATGATAAAGTTTAGCTTTTCCTTTCTCATCAGTCAAGCAGTCAACTCTTTTCCTTTGTTCTAAAACTTTGTATGGTCCGTTCCAAGACACACATAATTTGCTAGAACTATCAGTCAAAAGTACAAGAACTTCATCACCTGGAGCAAATTTTCTGGCTTGAGACTTCAAACCAGAATAGGTTTTGTACCTTGTTACACTAACATCTTTTTCGGCTGCTAATCTTGCAAATTCTGCTAGCTTGTCTTTCAACTCGATTATCTACTGAAAAGTTGTTCTATCATCACTGCTAACACTTCTGTCTTCCCACAAACCTCTGAGAACACTCAATGGACCACGTACAGTTCTCCCATACAATAATTCAGAAGGTGAATACTCAGTTCTATCACTTTGAATTTCTCTAAGTGCAAACATGGTAGGAATCAGATCGCGGTGCCACTCCCAAGGTTTTTCACAACACAGCATCCTAAAACAAGACTTCAGCAAAGCATGTAAGCATTCTATTCTACCATTCTCTGCTGGATGGTAAGGTGTTGTGAACAAGGGCTTAACTCCTAAAAGTATATGCAATTCTGCCATGAGCCGAGATGCAAACTGCGAACCGCGATCAGAAAGAATTTCACGCGGGATACCAACCCTAGAGAAAATGGACAGTAAAGCCTCAGCAACTGGAACCGAGTCAATCTCCTAAGGTAACTGCTTCAGGATATCCAGTTGCCAAATCGAGCAAAGTAAGAATATAGCGATGCCCTTCTGAATATGGTGGTTTAAGGGGCCCCACTATATCTATAGCTACCCTTAGGAAAGGTTCAGTCGCAATAGGCATGGGACGCAAAGGTACATGTTGTACACGCCCCTTTGAACAAGTTTTTTTACACTTGTCACAAGATCTGCAAAAAGTTTATATCTACTCCCATTCCAGGCCAGTGAAAATGTTCTTATTCTCATTTCTGTCTTCCTATGGAAGAAGTGACCAGCTAGAGGTCCTTCATAAGCTAGTGACAAAACCAAACTGTGGGACTCTGAGGGGACAACTAGAGTACTTTTTCCGATCCCTTCCTTGCAGGTAGAGGCAACACAAGTACGATAAAGCAACCCATCTTTAACATACTTAAATTTATTCCTATCTTTTAATAAGATCATCTTCCTCTGACTCTATTTAGAGTGAATTAACTTTACAGAGGGACATTCAGCCTGTGGGGAGTGAGTTTTAGAGGCTTCAGTTTAGGCAGAACCAAAGGATGGACCCATCTGAGATGAGCAGACCTAGTTTGGACCAGCTGAGCTATTTGCATTCTTGGAAGTCCTTTGTGTTCTTAGTCTTATGGTTACAGGAGTTCTCGTACTGTTGAACTTCAGGACAATCACCAATCAGTACTTGGCAAAATTTGATAGGGGTACTCACAGCATCAGGCTAACCATACTTACACTTTATGCGACGCTTTACTTTGGGAAAATAATTCTCTCGACCAAGATAGTCACAAATTTTGATCTTAGGACACTTTCCGACATCCACGCTAGGCAAAAGCTCTTCCGCAGCAACAATGCAATTACAACCAGTATCCCAGAGGATAGAACAGGTCCCCAAACCATTTACAGTACCAGAGACAAATGAATCCTTGAAAGGATCATCACTGAGACAAAACCCAATCTTCGTATCACTGTGTCTGGTCTTGAAACCTGAAGGGCTCTTAGGCCAATTTGGCCTTATATGACCGACCTCCCCACAGAAATGACACGAAATATTAGCGTTGTCACCTTTCAGGTTAGAGACTGATCCCTCTGGCATTGGAGGTTTCATGGGTCCTCTCTTACCTCCAGAACCACTTGCAACTTTAGAGTGGGCATTGTGTGCGGAAGCCCAGGTATCTTCTAGGTCAACAGTTTCAACCAAAGAGGACACATTTCTTTCCTTGATGATGATTCGTAGATCTGCTGGGAGGGAAGACATGAACTGATATAGCAAAATGAAGTCTTTTAGATTGCTATGACTCACCGACATTCTTAGACTGTACCCATTGATCAAAAAGCCTTGTTAGAGACATAGAATGTTGTCTGTAGGTTTCGCCAGCTTTAATTTTACATAATCGGAATTCAATTCAATATCCATCTGGTGTTTTAGAGTAACTGGCAAGGACAGCTGTCTTCAAACAGGTATAATTGCTAGTTATATCAGGAAAAAGATAAGTATAGACATTTACAGCCCTGCTGTACTGGCAAAACCTGTGTACTTCCTCCATTCCCTCATTGTGGTCACAGTCCAGTTATTACAAATTATATCATTCAGAACTAAATCTCCCATGAGAATGTGCCCAGTATCGTCCTATGGAACAGAAGTAATTATGATGAGATTAATGACTCCCCTGAGCATGTTGATTGGGATTTTGAATTTGCTTATTTAGACCCTGACCAGATGTTTGTCCACTTGTGTGGCATTTTTCTCCTGGTGATTGACAGATTCATCCCCTCCAGATGCTTGACCAATTTCTCTCACCCTCCCTTGTCTGTTAAACCTCCTAATTTACTCACAAACACCAGAAAAAGACTCTGGAACAATTATAAAATACTACTCAGGACCCTTGGGAGAAACTCCCAGGAAGCTCAAGAAGCTCTCCGCCAGTTTTTGGACATTAACCACCAGTACAGGAACTTTGCTATAACTAGTCAGTCGAGATATGAGACCTCCCTATTAGAACTACTGTCAACCAACTCCAAAGTTTTCCATTCTTACATTTGGAGGAAGAAGGTCTGTAATCCTACCATTGGACCTCTGAAGACATCCTCTGGGCAGATTGTTCACGATGCTGAGACCATGTCTGAAATATTTGCAACCTCCTTTGCCTCAGTTTATACCTTAACTTCTCCTCCGTTCCCAGCTCCCCACCAAGCCTTTGATGGCCACATTCCTGATCTTGACATCAGCAAATTGGATGCCTCCTCCTCCATCGGTCTTGATGGTATCCACCCTTACCTTCTTAACCTGTCACGTCCGGACTGATTTCCTACCTCCGATACCCCCCAGTCTCGAGCAATTATGGGGAAAATTTTTTTTGGCTCAAACCTTCGCTTTTGGTCAGAATCATCGAGAAATCATAGAGAAATCGC
>JAGKTI010028497.1:0-12931 GCA_018397915.1 Birgus latro | reverse complement strand
AGATTCACTCAGTTTGCCATCCACACGCACTGCAGCCTTAGCACCCTCATACATACTCTTCACTGCCTTCAACAACTTCCCATCCACTCCATATATTCTTAATACCTTCCACAAACCTTGTCTATCCACCCTGTCATATGCTTTCTCCAGATCCATGAAGGCTGCATACAACTTCTTGCCCTTCTCTAAAAACTTTTCCACTACGGATCTAAGAATGAATATCTGGTCTACACAACCTTTTCCCTTCCTAAAACCTCCTTGTTCTTCTCCAACTAATTCCTCGGTAATTTCCCTAACACAAAGCATGAATTAATTTAAATTTTACCCCAAAAGAATGAATTTGAGGTAGGTTAGGCTCAGCTGTTCACTGAGTTGGCAGCTTTGTTTAGGTACAGGACATGAAAATCATTGGCATTCACCTTTTTCACAGCTGGTGCACTTCAATACTAGTGGTAACCATGCATGAAAAAATTAAATTAAAAGCAGGAAATTATGATTAACAAAATGGTTAGGTTAGGTTAGGTTAGGTTAGGTTAGGATATGACCAGACATGAAACTCACTGGCATTCACTTTTTTCATAGCTTATGCACTTAAAAACAATGCATGAAAAAGTTAAATTGAAAGCAGGAAATTATGATTAACAATTAGGGAAATTTTTTAACACATTTACAGCATGCTGAAAACAGGTTAGACATGGAAATCTTTATGGTAATCATCTTGCACACAAATCAAAGGCATTCACCTTTTTCATAGCTGGTGCAGGGGTGGATCAGCCAGAAAGATTGTTGGGAAGGATTGCTACTATAAGTTGTTTTGGCAGGGGGGAACTGATGAATATGGGGGTGTGGTTGTGTTGATTGCAGAGAAATGGGTGGAATATGTCATGAATGTCGTGAGAGTAAGTGATAGGATATTAGTGGTGAAAATTTTGGTCGGGCAGAAATTAGTTTCAGTTATATCGGCATATGCTCCACAGGTAGGATTGGATGACGCAGAGAAGGATAGATTTTGGGATGATTTAATATGTGTAGTGAGTGGTATGGGTGATGATGAGGTAGTGGTTCTGGGAGGGGATTTAAATGGTCATGTGGGTGAAGCAGCTCAAGGTCATGAAGGAGTCCATGGAGGATGTGCGTATGGTGTGAGGAATGCGGAAGGGGAAAGAATACTCGAGTTTGGGGAGGCTATGGACATGATTGTGTGCAACACACATTTTAGGAAAAGAATCAGCCGGTTGATTACGTATGAGTCAGGGAGAAATAGTAGCCAGATAGATTATTTTCTGGTCAGGAGGGTTGATTGGAGATTAGTGAGGGATGTTAAAGTTATAGGAAGCGAGGAGTGTGTGCAGCAGCACAAACTGTTGATTTGTGACATGGTGCTTAAGGAACGAGTGATGAGAAGGAGGACATATGTACCTAGGAGGAAAATATGGAAGCTGGGAAACCAATCAGTAAGGGATGCCTTTTATAGTGAGATGAGGAGAGTGGTGGCTGAACAGGAAGCCGTAGATAGAGGCGTTAATGAACAGTATAGAGCCCTTAAGAACAACCTCTTGAGAGTTACCGATACAATATGCGGTTGGACAAGAGGCCCACCAAGACATAAAGTAACTTGGTGGTGGGATGAGGGTGTAGAAGCTGCAGTTAAGGAGAAAAGAAGGCTTTTCCGGGAATGGAAGAATGGTGGTAACAGGGAGGAGTACTTGGCTGCCAAGCGCAGGGCTAGAAGAGAGGTATACAGGGCGAAGTCTGAGTCACAGAGACTTTTACTTGATAATCAAAATCATGGAGAAAGGAAAAATATGATTTTTAGGGTGGCAAATCAGGTGAAGAGGGATAATCGGGACATTGTAGGTGAGCAGTGTGTGAAGAATGATGATGGAAGGGTAGTGGTGAGCAGTGAGGATATCAAAGATGCATGGAGAGAGCATTATAGCCGATTGTTGAATGAGGAGTTTGATTGGGATAGAGAAGGTTTGGAGCCTGCTGATCCAATGTCTGGCCCTTGGCCTTTGATTGACGCTGCTACTGTGAGTGAGGCAATAGGCAGGATGCGGGTGGGGAAGGTGCCAGGTGTGTCTGGGTTGACTGCCGAAATGTTGAAGACCTCAGGAGATACTGGGGCGAGGTTAGTCACTGACCTGATAAATAGGATTATATATGAGTGTGTTGTCCCAGATGATTGGCTGAAGACTGTAATTGTAAATGTGTACAAAGGAAAGGGTGATGCCCTGGAAAGGGAAAATTACAGAGGTATAAAGCTCTTAGATCAGATAATGAAAGTAATGGAGAGAGTTCTAGAAGGTATGATTAGAGAAAGAGTGAATATCGATGAGATGCAGTTTGGGTTTATGCCAGGCAGGGGGACCACTGATGCCATATTCATTGTTCGACAGCTTCAGGAAAAATATATTGGAAAGAAAAGGGAATTGTATTTTGTTTTTGTTGATTTGGAAAAGGTCTTTGACAGAGTCCCTAGAAGGTGGTGAAGTGGGCAATGAGAAAGCTAGGGTTGGAAGAGTGGCTGGTTAGGGTGGTTATGGCCATGTACATCGGTGCTCGCACACAGGTAAGAGTGAATGGAGTTTTGAGTGATGAGTTTTCCATGAATGTTGGTGTGCATCAGGGGTCAGTTTTGAGTCCCTTGTTGTTTATCATGGTGCTCGAAGCCCTCTCACGTGACTTCAGAGATAGGCTCCCATGGGAGATGTTGTATGCTGATGATTTGGTGTTGATTGCAGAGAATGAAAAGGAGGCGGAGGAAAGATTTAAGAAGTGGAGAGATGGTATGGGGCACAAGGGCTTAAGGGTAAATGCAGATAAAACAAAAGTGATGATATCTAGGGTTGGTGGCGGTACAATCAGAGAAGAGGGAGAGTGGCCATGTGCAGTTTGCCACAAGGGTGTGGGAAGCAATTCCATCTTGTGTAGTGTTTGTGATAAAGGGGTGCACAAGAGATGTAGTGGTATTAGAGGTACACTGCGAGATGATGCTGATTTCATGTGTGCAGCGTGTCGGGGAAAGAAGGTGGAGATTGTTAGGTGTGAGAGGGTTGAACTTGCAGGTGAGTCTCTTTAGTGTGTGGAGGAGTTTCGTTATTTGGGAGACATGTTATGTGCCGGAGGTGAGGCTGGAGTTAGCTCGGTTGCTAGGGTGAGAAGTGGTTGGAAGAAGTTCAGGGAGCTGTTGCCTCTCCTGACATTGAGAGGACTCTCCTTACGTGCTAAGGGGTCTTTGTATGCAGCATGTGTTAGGAGTGTGATGCTGTTTGGTAGTGAGACCTGGGCAGTAAGGGAGGAGGACATTCGCAGGTTTAAACGTACAGAAATGACAATGATTAGGTGGATGTGCAGTGCGTCCCTGCGTGCAAGGCCTGGAGGGGCTGGGTTTAAGATTGAAGAGTTGAGAGGTAGGATGGGACTGGAGTGTATTGGTGTTGTGATGAGGAGATGTAGGCTGAGGTGGTTTGGACATGTGGAGAGGATGGGGGATGATAATTGGGTACAGAGGGTGAGAGGTGTTAATATTGGGGGAGAAGTTGGGAGGGGTAGACCGAGAAAGACATGGAACGAGGTCATTAAGTGTGACTTAAGGGTTAAGGGACTGAACGGGGAGGCTGCCAGGGATCGAGCAGCGTGGAGAGCCGCCATTAGGTGACCAAGGCCGACGCATGCAAGCATGTTGGAGCCTTCAAAAACGAAACGAAATGAAACGTGCACATAAAAACCATGCACGAAAAAATTAAATTGAAAGCAGGAAATTATGATTAACATTTAGCGTAATTTTTTAACACATTTACAGCATGCTGAAAACAGGTTAGAAATGAAAATCATTATGGAAATCATCTTGCACACAGTTTATGCATGAGATTAATGATATGGAAAGAACAAAACAAGGAATTTTGATGAAGATAGGGTACTTACGAAAAAGAAGCCGCCGTTCTGATGTATAACCCGCTCTATCATCTCAGACTCTGACAGGAAGACCTTGCACCTGACACACCTTTGCAACTGACAATCACCAGCACTTCTCACCAGCACTTTCCACAATGTTTTATTTGCATAATTGGGATCACATCACTTCACTGCACTGTACATAGCAGTAAATTCCCATGTGGCCTAGTGACAAGTCCTGGAGAATTTAGTCGCTGTCAGAGACTGAGATGAGCTGACGGAGGCGGCGTAGGGGCCTCTTGGTGGGACGTGGTGATACGCTATCCACTGCAGAGGACTCCGAAGATAGACGGAAACTAACATCCAGTGGTGACTCCGCCGTACCTAATGTGCTGGGCTGTGCCTCGGAGCTAGAAGGCCTGTCTTGGTGAGATGATGGTGTGAAGTAAGGGTTCACGACGGCAGAGTTGACGCCTGAAAAAACTGTCAATGGTGGATTGACGCAAGCAATGACGATTCTGACGATTAATGATGCGCTGCCTGAAAGCTCGCACTTCACCCACAAATCGCAAGGGCCCCATCTCCCTGTCGCAGTCCGGGTGTTCTAGGTAGTCAAGGATGAACTCCACATATTCCCGGAGTGTGCTCAGCCTGGGGATGGTTGGGGTAGTGGCAAGCCGTGAGGAGTCCGCATCATCGTCGCTGTCCTTGTCGGAATCTTCCTGCTGGATACTCGGACCGGCAACAGTAGATGCGATCTCGGTATCAGACATGATCTGATACCCAGGATCACCCTCGTCGTCATCCAACCACTCATGCACTTCGTCAACATCCACATTGTCTCAACACTCACGAAGCCTTGCATGGAAGTCATCCACGTCAAAACCTAGAAAATCATGCACCACGTCACTTCCATGAAGCAGCCGAGACCAACCATTTTCTAAAGTCTTGACAGAGACTTCCTTCCATGCACTGGCCCAGTAGTAGATGGCAGACTTGAGGTCGTATCGGCGAAGGTTTTCGAGAGTTTTTTGTCCTCACATGTCACGTCCTTCCCTGCGCTCGTCCTCGTCCTCGTACACAACCATCACCTCGTCCAAAAACTTCCGTCGGTATAGCCTCTTCGTTGCCACAATCACTCCCTGGTCCATTGGTTGGATGAGAGCAGTTGTATTAGGTGGCAAAAACAGACACCTTATACGACCATTCTCAGCAACCAAGTCCTTCTCAGACGGATGCTCAGGTGCACTGTCTAGAATCAGGAGGGCCTTTACCTGGTCTCGTGGGATTTTCAATGTCTCCGTCTGATAACGAATGACCTCCTTTACAAAGTGTTGGTGGAACCAATTTCTGAAGATCTTGGTTGTGAACCAAGCCTTCAGAGAATGATATCACATGACAGGAAGGGGATCCATTAACCCACGAAGGCACCTAGGCTGCTTTGCACAGCCTACAATAACGGGCTTGAGCCGGTGCATGCCATTAGCATTTGCACAGCACAAAGCAAACACCCGTTGCTTGGAGGGCTTGGGGCCAGGCACACACTTCTCCGTCTCCTCTGCAACAGTGTTTGTGGGTATTGAACGGTAAAATAGGCCAGTTTCATCAGTGTTGTAGACTTGACCGAGCATGAGGCCCTCCCTATCAATCAAGCCATTCACCTTCTGCCGAAACTGTTCTATTCCTTCGTCGTTAGCGTCCAGAGCTTCGCCATGGGCCTTACGGTTGGTAAGTTCGTGTCGCAACTTGAACGCGAAGAGCCAACCTTCAGATGCCTTGAAGTCTGGGGTGTCGTGTAGCCTTGCGAACTTCTTAGCAGCAGCTTTCAGCTCCGTTCCACGTACCAACACACCAGCAGCACATTGTTGTCGATACCAAATCAGAGTGGACTGGTCGATGTCTGCATACTTAGGAGTAAACATCACTTTCCTCTCCACGTTTCGTTTGGTCTTCGAAGCGAAATCAGCCGTGTACTGCTGTAGTTTGTCTCGGGACTTCTTAATATCAAAGAAGGTGGAGCGAGGGAGGTTGAATTCACGACGAATCCGTGATGTTGGCCACCCGGCGCCCACCTTCTCCATTATCTCCCTCTTCTTCTCCAGAGTCAGAACCACTTTCTTCCTCTTCTCAGGTGGCAGGGCCATCATCACACACATGATGAAGAAGGTGAAGAGCAGCATCAAGCCCTGCAGGAGGTAGGGTATCACCACAAAACCAATCACTTCGGCCACCATTGTCAGAGCGTGTTTATGAGCCAGAAGCGGAGTGGGAAATGGGACGGACAGACAGGCGCCATGCACGAAAACACAGCCTATTGGCGCACGCGGGAAATTCAAACTGACACGATCCAAAAAAATCGGATTTTTTCAGATTTTTTCGAATTTTTGGGCATTTTGGGGGGCGGACAGCCCACTAGGTCCGAATAGTGAGGGATCCGAATAATGGGCGTCCAAATAGTAGAGGGATTGCTTAATAAATCAAAGTAAGTAAATATGCTAAATTATTTAAATATCTCAATATTTTACAGTATTTCCCGCAAATATGTGCAAATGGTTTGCGCTTGCGCTTTACGACATTGCGCAAGCTAAATATTAGTCAGATTGCCCAACTGTGCTTGCGCATTGTAATGAACTGGATTGCTCATTGCACAAGCTCCTTTTTCATTTGCGATGCCCACCACTAGTAACAGCCACCACGGACGTGTTGTAAGTACGCTGTCAACTGCTAAATATTTTCCATACTCACCTTTAATTCCTAATTCTCTGGTTCCTTTTCATTTATTTCATGCTTTGTGTCCCTCACTGTGTAACTAAGGTCTTAAATAGGTGCTATGCATATCCTCTTAGTTATAGCCTTTCAAAGTTACCCTCCCTCATCTCTAATCCTCCAACTTTATTTTCCCCTATATCACGTCCTCCTCCTTATCCATTCATCCTTAATGGTTTCCTGAGTTAGGGTGGGTTTAAGGTCCATAAGTACCAGTCCAGGAGGCAGGGTCCCAGCATCCGGATGATCCCATTTTCCAGACACGCCTTTGACTGTATTACATCGGATATTGGAGAGATTACTGTATGTATAGATATGTATGTATATACAGTATATATACAGTGGAGCCTCTCAGATAGCGTTTTATGGGGTAGCGAATCCATGGATAGCAACAGGAATGAAACTAACTCATAGCGATTAATGCTGACCGGTTAGTGAAAATCCACTAGGCATTTAACACATAGCGAGCTGGTAACATTGATAGTGAGTGCGAGTCTATCGTCATTCACTTCATTGACCCATGTGGAGTGAAAGTACAGTAAACCCTTAATAAGCCGAACTATATGGGGCTCTACCCTGGTTCGAATTACCGAATTTTAAGGCTTACTGAATTTTCACCCCTCAAAATTGCTAAATTACCGAATTATCACCCCCCAAAATTGCTAAAACAATACCTATTACTTGTCCTTTCAACACTAAATTAAAGAAGCATATATAAATAAGTTATGACAAAAAACAAAATAGTGCATTAAATATACATTTAACTCCTTCAGTGCTGGGTGTATTTTCATTTTGTTCTTGCTCCCACCAGACAATTTCAGTCAGTGTAGGTTGGATCTGTGGAAGTGCACGGGGTTGGTACAGCCTTCGTTAGCCCCTTCAGTATGTGAGTCCAGTCCTGAGTGCCATAAAATCGGCTGGAGGAAGCGAAAATAAAGTAGAAATAGACGTCACAGTACTGAAGTGGTTAATTGGTAGGAAATCATTCACAGAGGCAGTACCGACTGTCGGTAACGTGTGTTGGAGATGGATTTTCACCCCCCCCCAATTGCAATAACAATACTTATTACCTGTCTTCTTAACACTAAAGTAAAGGAGCATATACAGTGTATAAATTAATAAAGAAAAACAAAAAAGAAAGAATTCAGTGCACATAATTTGCCTTTCGTCAGAGGCAGAAGATCGTCGGCAGTTTTTGTTTTGTTTTGGAGACGGAGGTGGTGGAGTTCACACTTGAAAGTAAATTCTAAAAAATACCCAGTAATTATTTCACTCTATATTAAGAACTAAACTTAAATGTAATCAATATAATAGACTGCAGTGTAACACCTTTCGTTAGAAGCAGTAGATTCTTTGGCAGTTTGTTTTGTTTAGGAGACAGGTGGTGGAGGTGGCTGAGTTCATACTATAACATAAATTCTAAACAGTACCCAGTATTTATTTCACTCTATATTAAGAACTAAACTTAAATGTAATCACTGTAATAGACTGCAGTGTAACACCTTTCGTTAGAGGCAGTAGATTCTTCGAAGTTCGGAGGTTTGTTTTGTTTTGGAGAGGGAGTTCGTGGAGGTGGGTTAGTTCATACTTTAATGTAAATTCTAAACAGTACCCAGTATTTATTTCACTCTATATTTAGAACTAAAATTAAATGTAATCACTGTAATAGACTGCAATGTAACACTTTCAGTAATAATAGTACTGAACTTTAATCATGATCACTACACTGTCACATGAGCACATTTTTTTCTTTTTTAGCTTCATTCCTTTACGACTAGAGGTGCCAGTATCACTTCTTTTAAGCTATGAACCTTCCATGGCAAGGCAGAAGGCAAAAGGAGAGCACTGTTCAGCACTAAATGACAGTAAGAATGGCGCAACTACCGTCTCCAAAAGCAAGCAGCAGACTGGCGCCACGAAACCGCTTGGCGCCATTTCTCCCCCTACTTTTCATTTCGGCCTACTTCATACGTGGTCTCGGCCTGAGTTCGGATAACTGAAGATTCCGGCTTCTAAAATTTCGGCTTATCAAGGGTTTACTGTACGTATCTTAAGCTTTTCTTATAACTAATCTCCAACTATCTCTCTCCTACCAGATTTTACAGTTTAAAATTTTTCCTTTACCTTTACTTTTCTCTTGGGGGAATGCTGGTAACTAGGCGATACTGATGGGTGGAAGGTGAACCTCCCTGCAGTTACCCCAAGAAGAAGAAGAAGAAGATTGTTTATCCACATTCTGCGCATTCATTCAACTTGTCACAGTCTCGCCATTGTTAAAGTTTTTTGTGACCTTCCATTTATTGTCTGGCTACTGAGTGTTCTAATATCATGGCTTCAACTTCAGGGGCTGGCCCAAGTGGTGGTGGTGGCCCAGGGAAAAAATAGGAAGTGCTGGTAATGTAAAAGTGACCATAAAGGCCAGACAATACATGCGTGGCCAGCCAAAGAAACAATACTGCATGGACGAAAAGAAAAAGATAATTTTTTGAATATGTAGTATACGTTTATCTTATTACAGTACTGAAGAAATATGACGTGATACTGATGGGTAATGGAGGAAATTAGGGGTATAGCTGAAGGAGTGCAGGACTGTATTAATTTTTTTAGGTAAGAAGTTTGCCCCTTGGGTAACGATTTCATGGATAGCGGCCAATTTGGTGGACTAATAAGGTCGCTATCCAAGGGGCCCCCCTATATAGGGATTATATATATGTAGATATATTTACGTAATTGTTTATGTTTTTATATATATATACAGTAATCCCTCTAATATCCGGACGTCCAATAACCGGACATACTCACTAACCGGACATTCTGGGCTGCCCAACCCCCAAAATGAAAAAAAATCCGAAAAAAATCGATTAATTTTCGATTTTTTGGGACCGCGTCAGTTTGAATTTCCCGTGCGTGCCGATCCCCTCTGTTTACACTCGTGACGCCACTATCGGTCACCATTACTCACTCCCCTCCTCCCTCGTGAACAACTCCGAAAATGGCGGCCGAAGTGATTGCTTTTGTGGTGATACTCTACCTCCTACAGTGCTTGATACTGCTCGTCACCTTCATCATGTGTGTGATGATGGCCCCGCCTCCTGAGAAGAGGAAGAGAGTGGTTCTGACTCTGGAGAAGAAGAGGCAGATATTGGACAACGTGGACGCCGGCTGGTCAACAGGACGCATCGTATGTGAGTTCAACCTCTCTCGCTCCACCTTGTTTGATATCAAGAAGTCCCGAGACAAACTACAGCAGTACACGGCTGATTTCGCTTCGAAGACCAGACGAAACGTGCAGAGGAAGGTGATGTTTACTCCTAAGTATGCAGACATTGACTGCTCCACGTTGATTTGGTATCGACAACAACGAGCTGCTGGTGTGTTGGTATGTGGAACAGAGCTGAAAGCTGCTGCTGAAAAGTTCGCAAGGCTACATGACGCCCCAAACTTCAAGGCATCTGAAGGTTGGCTCTTCGCGTTTAAGTTACGACACGGACTTACCAACCGTAAGACCCATGGCGAAGCTCTGGACGCTAATGACAAAGGAGTAGAACAGTTTCAGCAGAAGGTGAATGGCTTGATTGATAGGGAGGGCCTCACTCTTGGTCAAGTTTACAACGCTGACGAAACTGGCCTATTTTATCGTTCAATACCCACAAACACTCTCGCTGAGAAGACGGAGAAGCGTTTACCTGGCCCCAAGCTCTCGAAGCAACGTGTGTCTGCTTTGTGCTGTGCCAATGCTAGCGGTATGCACCGGCTCAAGCCCGTTATTGCAGGCCATGCAAAGCAGCCTAGGTGCCTTCGTGGGTTAATGAATGCCCTTCCTGTCGTGTGGTATCATTCTCTGAAGGCTTGGTTCACAACCAAGATCTTCAAGAATTGATTCCACCGACACTTTGTTAAGGAGGTCATTCGTTATGAGACGGAGACACTGAAAATCCGACGAGACCAGGTAAAGGCCCTCCTGATTCTTGACAATGCACCTGCGCATCCGTCAGACAAGGAGTTGGTGGCAGAGAATGGTCGCATCAGGTGTCTGTGTTTGCCACCTAATACAACTGCTCTCATCCAACCAATGGACCAGGGAGTGATTGTGGCAACGAAGAGGCTATACCGACGGAAGTTTTTGGACGAGGTGATGGTTGTGTACGAGGATGAGGACGATCGCAGAGAAGGACGTGACATGCGAGGACAAAAAACACTCGAAAACATTCGCCGATACACCCTCAAGTCTGCCATCTACAACTAGGCAAATGCATGGAATAAAGTCTCTGTCAAGACTTTATAAAATGGTTGGTCTCGCCTACTTCATGGAAGTGACGTGGTGCACGATTTTCTGGGTTTTGACGTGGATGACTTTCATGCAAGGCTTCGTACGGGTGGAGACGATGTGGATGTCAACGAAGTGCGCGAGTGGTTGGATGACGACGAGGGCAATCCTGGGTATCAGATCATGTCTGATACCGAGATCGCATCTACTGTTGCTGGTCCCAGTACCCAACAGGAAGATTCTGACGAGGACAGCGATGATGATGAGGACTCCTCACAGGTTGCAACTGCCCCAACGATCCCCAGGCTGAGCACAATCCGGCACTATGTGGAGTTCGTTCTTGACTACCTAGAACACCCGGACTGCGACAGAGAGATGGGGTCACTGGAATTGGCGAGTCAAGTGCGAGGTTTCAGGCAACGCATCATTAATCGTCGTCCTCTGCGTCAATCAACCATTGAGAGTTTTTTCAGGCCAGTCAACCCCGCCGTCGTCCACTCTCGCTCCACACCATCATCTCACGAAGACAGGCTTTCTAGCTCCGATCCACAGCCCAGCACATCAGGCACGGCTGAATCACCACTGGATGTTAGTTTGCGTCTATCTTCGGAGTCCTCTGTAGTGGATAGTGTATAACCACGTCGCACCAAGATGCCCCTACGCCGCCTCCGTCTGCTCATCTCGGACTCTGAAAGCGACTAAATTCTCCAGGGATCGTCACTAGACCACAGGGGAATTTACTGTTGTGTACAGTGCAGTGAAGTGATGTTATTCCAGTTATAAAAAAAAAAAAACCTTGGTGAAAGTGTTGGTGAGAAGTGCTGGTGATTCTCAATTAGAAAGGTGTGTCAGGTGCAACGTTTTCCTGTCAGAGTCTGAGATGATAGAGTGGGTTATTACATCAGGACGGCCGCTTTTTGTTCGTAAGTACCCTAACTTCATGCCTAACCTGTTTTAATCATGCTGTACATGTGTTAAAAAATTAACAAAAATGTTAATCATAATGTCCTGCTTGCAATTTAATTTTTCCATGCATGGTTCTTAAGTAAAACAGCTTGAAAAAAGGTGGAAGATGTGAATTTCATGTCCAGTCCTAACCTAACCTAACCTATGGTTACCATAAAGATTTTCATGCCTAACCTGTTTTCATGATGCTGTTAATGTGTTAAGAAATTACCCTAAATGTTAATCATAATTTCCTGCTTGCAATTTAATTTTTCCATGCATGGTTCTTAATTAAAACAGCAAGAAAAAAGGTGGAAGATGTGAATTTCATGTCCAGTCCTAACCTAACCTAACCTAACCTATGGTTACCATAAAGATTTTCATGCCTAACCTGTTTTCATCACGCTGTACATGTGTTAAAAAATTACCCTAAATGTTAATCATAATTTCCTGCTTGCTATTTAATTTTTCCATGCATGGTTCTTAAGTAAAACAGCTAGAAAAAAGGTTGAAGCAGTGAATTTCATGTCCAGTCCTAACCTAACCTAACCTAACATTGTGTTAATCATAATTTCCTGCTTTTAATTTAATTCTTTCATGCATGGTTATTAAGTGCACCAGCTATGAAAAAGGTTGAAGCAGTGAATTTGATGTCCGGTCATAACCTAACCTAACCAAACTTAACCTAAGTTAACTTAACCTAACCATTTTTCTGGTAGCAATTAACATCATTTACTGTATCTGATGCTTTGTATCCAATAATTTAGTGCATAAAATGTGAGAAAAGATGATTTCCATGTCCGATCCTTACTTATACTATGCTGGCAAGTTCTGAGCTCCTATGACTCACTCACCCCTAAATCATCATTTTTTGGTTAAAATTCAATAAATTCATGCTATTTATGCATTATTTATGTGAAAAGGGACCTAAATAAGTGCTATACATGTCCACTAGTGAGGTAGGAAAGTAGTTTTCTGATTTAGGTTAGGTTGGGTTAGGTTAGGGTCATGAAAAACCAGTGCTGGAGCTTCAGGACAAATATCCGGACAAAACCA
>JAGKTI010028496.1:11271-12931 GCA_018397915.1 Birgus latro | reverse complement strand
AGAAGGAAAAGGAAGTGGGTAAGCTGAAGAGATTGGGGAAGTGAAGGGAATCAAGGAGAAAGTAAAGGAATACTCAGGCAAACACAAATCACAAATCAAATGTTGCAGTAAGAAAAAAAAATATCCAAAAGAGGGACGAGAAGAGGCGAGACGGGACGAGAAGAGGCGAGACGGGACGAGAAGAGGCGAGACGGGACGTGAAGAGGCGAGACGGGGCAAGAAGGAAAAGTGATGATCTGAGAATTTATTGGGAAAAAAGGGAAAAAGAAAAGAGAAAGGGGGACACAGACGGAGAGGGTCAAGGTGTCGAGAGAGGCTTGGGAAGGTAAGGGGAAGGATGCAGTGAAGGAGAGAAAGGATGGAAGGATGCAGTGAAGGAGAGAAAGGATAGAAGACAGCAGGAAACGATGAAGTGACGGGCAGAAGCGATGGAGGGAGGAGGAAACGATGGAGAGACGAGAGGAAGAGATGGAGAGACGGGAGGAAATGGTGGAGGGAAGTGAGGAACAGACGAAGGGAGAAAGGAAGATGAAAAGAAAGGGAAGGGAAGATGACGAGAGGAATACAACGGGCGCGGCTCAGACCTTTCGGTAAAATGACGTGTTTATTTGATTCTCGTTAACTTACGATGATTTCAGTGAGTTTAGGAAAAGGCGCTGTTCTGCTGGGAAGAATTAAGGGGGTATCGCTGTTAATTTTGTCTGAGACCCACTTACAGAGAGAGAGAAAGAAAGTGTTGTGGGGAGGGGGGAGGAGAAGAGGTGGGGGAAAGAGTGGTTTGAGGGGGACTGGAGTAACTACGATGGGAGGATGAGGGGGTGGGAGTAACGAAGAAGTAGGGGTGAGGGAGGGGGAGTTGTAGGGGTGAGGGAGGGGGAGTGTAGGGGTGAGGGAGGGGAAGCTGTAGGGGTGAAGGAGTGTGTGGAGGGGGTGTGTGAACGAGCCAGGCAGGAGTCGATAAAGGCTAACTAAAAGATCAAAGATGCACGGCGAACAACGGTATTTTCACCCTTGAGCAACTCTTTCACCGTCTTCCAGTACACACTAAACTCACACTCCTTCATTCCACGCTTTCTGTACGCACACTAATATATAACCACAAATTTCAGTATGCTGTACTTCGTCGTTACTTTGTACACACTTTGTATTCATCTCTGTTTATGCGCATTAAGAGTTCAATGTTACTTGTTCTAAGCATCTTCTAATTATCTTGTGTACAGTTTGACCTTATATTGTACTCATATGCATTTGTATTCACACTATTTTGTACTGTTTTTTGTAGTTATTCTTTACTGATTAATTTGTACTCTTTGTAATCGGACGTTATCCTGAAGTTATCATGTACTGAAGCACACTAATCTGTACTCTTTTGTCCTCACATTTTCGTACTCAAAAATACTGTGTACTATCTCGCCAGTGTAGCAGACTTTTGCGACACTTAAACTGGGTGGAGACTGAGAGCCGTGTTTATTTTAACCAAGGCGGCAAGAATCTGAAAAAGACAATATCCCCTTGACTTGTGTGGCAGTGTATACGGTAAGCATATCAATCTAACTATATCGTAAACTGTACATACGATGGATATGGTGTACATTCATTTCCATACACTGCAAAAAGCTGTAACAAAAAAAAAAAAGAGTTTACAAGTACAATACCGAGG
>JAGKTI010028496.1:1271-6271 GCA_018397915.1 Birgus latro | reverse complement strand
GATTGAAGGACGATTGCTGGATGGGTGAAAGAGAAGGCGAATAGCAGGGTGGGGGGTGGACGGTAGGGTGAGGGTGGGTGTGGGTGGATATCAGAGTGGGTGGATGAGGCTGGAAGTTCTCTGGCCTGTGACTACACCACCCATCACCACTGAGGCATGACCGCACACGCACACGCACACACACACCCATACCTCACTCACCAACATACTGACTCTCCCTTCACCCTCACCCTCTTCACCCTACACACACACACACACAACCTTCACAAACCCTCTCTCCTCATCCCAATCTTCTCATACACCCCTCCCCTCTCACTAACTCCCACTCCCCCAACTCCTATCCCTCACCTTCCATCCACTCCAACACAACTAGCTGTCCCTTTCTTTTTACCCTCCCTGTTTCCACATCCTTCCCATCCCTCTCATCTTTCCCCACGTCTCTGAACAGCTCTTGCGTAAATGTACCCTTCTTTTTATAACTTTATGGCTTGCCCTTTCTCCTCTCCTTTCCCCTCCCCCACTCTCTTCCACAAAGCCTCCTCACATGTCCCTCTTACCTTATTGTGTCATATCTTTTCACTCGCTCACCTTCCCTCTCACATACCTTCTCTTTTCTTAACGTTATATTTTCAGCCTTGCTTTCTTCTCTGCTCCCTACCGTTCTCTTTCGTTCCTTCCCTCTCTCTCTCTCTCTACTCACCTTCCATCACACCTACCTGTAACTACTAAACATTTCACCTTTCCTTCCCCCTCACACACACCCTCTTGCTCACAGACATCTCCTACTTCACGCTACTCAGTCAAGTCTTATCCAATTCACTATCTTCCTCACCCACAAACATTTCTTCCTCTTCGACCTTCATTTCCTCCTCATTAAGCATCTCCTGTCTCATTTCACTTCTACTGCCACCCCTCGCTTCACTAATTCCCCTTTCAACTTCAACACTTCCCCCATTCCTCACTTCTTCCTCTTTGTGAAGTGTATGCAAGCCCCAGTTTCCGACAGGCACTTGTGAATCCAGTTCCGTGGGTGTTACGTTTTTGGTTTCTCTACTGACGAACGCGCTCTATAACGTGGCATGCAGGCTAACTAGACCTCATAGTCTAGCAATACACTAGAATCTGATTACCTTTCCGCAATCTGTGTTTTAATAATTAGCCCCTCTGTACCGTGTGAAAAAAAAAAAAAAATTCTAACCACCTTAAATTTCACCTTCGCTCCCTCTCCCTCCGCTCGTCATTTACCCGCGTACCTCCTGCCCTTTGATTCTCGTTTCGTCATTCACCTTCCTCCTTGGTCTCGATACTCCGAATATGTCTTGTGCCCCTTTCTGACATTCCTCGTAATTTTCCATGCTCAACACCTTCCCTACGATGGCGCTTCTCTCGGTTAATTCTTGCTGCGCCTTGATGAGTTTACGTAGCTGAGAAGTATATTTAGTGGTGAAAGGGTTATAAGTAAAGTCCATAAACCCCTTAAAGATGAGGAAAATCGTCTGTTCTGATAAACACGAGGAAGACATCACACTTTAGATGCTAACTCTGCCTTCCTCACAATAATCACTCATTTCCTTTACGCCTTTTCATCCCCTTCCTTGTCTTTCACTTTTCACGAACCATTTTCTCTCTGCTCACCTTTCAGCTCCTCGCTAACACTCCCCTTCTCCTCTCTCCCATTTCTGTCACATAATTCTGCCTTCTTCCATTCACCGCCCTCTTCCCTCCCCCTCCTTCCCTTCCTCTCTACCTCCCTTCTCTCATTACATTCTTTCCTCCCTGTCTCCCATCCCTTCCTATACTCCTTCCCCCTCTACCTACCCCCCTCCCATACCAACATTCTTTCCCCATACCTTTCATGCCTCCCGCACATTCTCATTCCTTTCCCCCCTCCCTACATCTCTCAATCCCTCCCCCTCCTCCCTCCCTCATCTCTCCAAGGCCTCCCTCCCTCTCTGAACGTAAGATTTTCAAACGCTTCCCACATCAAACCCCCTTTTATCTTTGTTTTTCTGTAGTTTCCTCTCGCATTCTATCGACAAGTTAATCTGTCTTCTACCCAGTACAATCTTTCTGCCCTGTCCTGTCCTGCCCTGCCCTGCCCTTCCTCGTTCTGTTCTATCTTACCCAACCTGCTCCGATCTGCCCCGCCCTACCCAGTTGTGTCTGTCCTGCCCTGCCCTTCCTAGCCCTGCTCTGCCCTACCTAGCCCTGCCTTGCCCTGGCCTGACCACTCCCCTGCCCCCCCCCTCCCCACCGTTTCTCCTCCCCCCCGGCACATTCCAGCCTAAGCCCCCACCACAGCTACCCCCCTCCCCTCCACCACCCCTCCCTCACCCCCACACGAACACTCAGCAAATACGCAATACGCACATACCTGCCTACCTGCCCGCCCGCACGCACACACACACACACACACACACACACACTCCCTCCCTCTCTCTCCACTTACCTGATTCCTTCCACACCCATTCGCTTATAATTTCGTTCAGGTAAGACAATTAAACACGTTCTAATACCCTCTTCTGGCATTTATCTGACAAATTCTTCCTCCTACACGCTTCTCACGCTTCCTTCCCAATACTGACATTTTCTCCCATACACAGCATTTTATCAGCATTAATCTCCTTCAATGCTATACACGCCTCCTTAAAGCAGCAGGATACCGTCTTGAGGTGTCAGGTGCACAAGCCATCACTGTATTTCAAGAAGGGTCTAAACCTTAAAATTTCACCTGTTTTCATCTTCGTAGCCGCCATTCTTCTCATTAATCTTCTCCGACGTTCTCAGCTTAATCCTCATCAACTAAATGTTCTTGCAATTTTCCTTTATTATTATTATTAATTATTATTATCATTATTGCTTGGTTAGTCTTCTCTGTCTTCCCTGCTTCGGTTGGAGTGATAGGCAGCGATTTTTTTTCCCCTTTTGTATCTTACTGTCCTCTTCTGTGTTACCTAAATCATTCCAACATCACCCTACTCTGCATAAATAACATTCTAAAGGATATTAACCAGCCATACCCAAGAACAAATCGCTAAGGATATTAACCAGCCATACCCAAGAACAAATCGCTAAGGAGGAGGTGTTGGGGACCCGACGAGAATAGAAAGAACTAAGTCTGTTGTGGCTCCTTCCTTTTTCACTGTACTCCACTCTGCTCCACCTTCTCTTCCACGTCATCCACATCTCCATGTTCTTGCCTCCGTAACAATGCCGCGACCCTCACTTCCCGTTAGTCTCATATCTCACCGTTTATCTCATCACTCTCGCCGTTTATGTCATTATTCTCACCGTTTATGTCGTTATTTTAAGCGTTTACATTATCATTCTCAACCCACAACGTCCATAATCCCTGCGTTTTCTTTCCTCCTCTCTTCCCCTTCGTTTTCTACGCTTCCTATTTCGAATCTTTCACACCCTTGTTTCTCTAAATTTTCATCTAATTTTTCACCCATTTCTCACTCTCTCTACTTGTTTTTATTTATATTTTTCTACGTTTCACACTCTTGCTCTTCCTTTTATATTTTTGGTTTCTTTTTTCAATTTTATAATCGAACTTCTATTTATTCCGTTTTCTTTGGTATGTTTATTTCCTCTCTCTCTCTTTATATTTCCCTTTAAAATCCATTACTGCGTTCTGTCCATTACAAAAATTTTCTCAACCAAATCTGTTCAGTAACTTCCCTCCCTTATTTAGACATGTCGGTTTAAGTTTTTTCCCTTTAATCTTACCCTTAATCCACTCTAAGCACTCTCTCTCCTGCAGTTAAATCTTCTTTGGATAATATTAAAGATTATACTGAGTTAATTCTTCGTTCTTCCCTTCTGCCCATTCAACTGCTTTCAGTCTGCCTTCTGCTTCTTCTTAATTCAGTC
Organism: Birgus latro; assembly: GCA_018397915.1. Taxonomy (NCBI): domain Eukaryota; kingdom Metazoa; phylum Arthropoda; class Malacostraca; order Decapoda; family Coenobitidae; genus Birgus; species Birgus latro. The sequence continues at coordinate 2,395 of JAGKTI010028496.1, read as the reverse complement.
TGCCCCTACTTCTGCTCTCTTACGCCTCCCCCTTGCCTCTGCTCCCTGCTTCGTGTGTTACTTTCGACGTGGCTTCCCTCCTGCTCCTGCTGCTGCTCTGGCCAGTCTCTCTCTCAGCAGGGAATCAGACACCACCAGCAGCAGCAGGAGGAAGGGTGGTGGTCATTGTGGTGGAGGTGTGGTGGAGCAACTTTCACCTGCACAACTCCATTCTCTCGCTTCCCCACTCCCTTCACCATCACCACAATCACCGCCATCAATTTTATCATCACCACCGCCAGCCAAAACCACTGTCACCACAACTAACATCACTAAATTAAGCATAACTACGACCACTATCATCACCACCACCACCACCACCACCAATACCTGTCTGACTGTACCACCAAACACCATAACCAGTCACTACCACCATCACCACAACCAGCATCACCGTTACCACCATCACCACCACCAGCAACTTCACACCTGTCTCCACCACCTGCATTATCCAAAGGCATTAAAATCCAACCAACAGACATCACCAGGCTTAAGCTCATCACCAGATCTCAATATCCACACCACTAAAAGCTCCACCATGACACACACACACACACACACACACACACACACATACACACACACAGAAAATACAAAGACAAGATTATTAAACTACCTCACGACCAGGTAACCATCTTGTCTGTCATCCTCACTCAGTATCATCCAGCCATCTCGTAAATCAGAACAACCACTCACTCACCATCCTCATTCACCATCCTTTACTCCTAACAAACCATCCACAGTCACCACTAATTATTCACTCAACCAGACTACAATTAACCTCATTCACCATTACTCACCATCAGCAATCATCCGGTAAGTCCCCACCAAATGAACCACTTTCTAACATCACCATCATTAACCCAGTCACCAAAGCACTATAGTCCTCTCCAGCTCAATCACCCCACACTTCTCACCATCAGTCAGTCAATCACCACTCCGTCATCTTCACCAGCCTCACCATCACTCATCGTCACCAACCCGCCTACTCCACATTAATCACATCATTAGCCCTGCTTCTCAAGTTACTACTAACCCAGCTTCCCATAACCACTACCAACACACACACACACACACACACACAC
>JAGKTI010028495.1:411-12461 GCA_018397915.1 Birgus latro | reverse complement strand
CATCCATCCATCCATCCATCCATCCATCCATCCATCCATCCATCCATCCATCCATCCATCCATCCATCCGTCTGTCTATCTCTGCATATATATATCCATTTTCATTCTTTTTTCTCTTTTTATATCTACTTACTTGTCTGTCTACGTTTATCCATCTGTCTATCTACTTATCCGTATGTCTATCCATCTGTCTGTCTACTCTCTCTCTCTCTACCTGTCGTCATACCACCTATTCATCTACCCTTATCCATACCTGCTAACTACTTCCCTACCTTTGCCGTCTCTTGTTCCTTCCCTTCTGTCGCCACCTTACCCCTACCCTTGCCCCCCCCCCCCCCCCTTCCCCCCTTTTCCCCCCATCTTCCCCTCCCCTCTCCTCCCTTCCTCTCTCCCCTTTCCTCCCCCTCTCACCCCTCCCCTCTTCTTTCTTCCCTCTTCCTCTAATCCATATTTATTCACCTTGCTTATTCAGCTGGACGTGGGCTGCTCCTTCCCTCCCTCTTCTTTCCTTTCCTCCCCTCCCTCTTCTTTCCTTTCCTCCATCCCCTCCTTCATCCTTTCCCTCCCCTCTTTCATCTCTCCTCCTCTTCCCTCTTCGTCATCTTTCCTTCATCTCCCCCGTCATCTTTTCTTACCTCTTGTTTTTATCTCCTCGTTATCCGCTTCTCATTTTCGTATTTTCCTTGTCGTTTTTCCTTGTTTCCTTGTTGTTTGTCCTAGTTTCCTTGTTGTTTTTCCTTCTTTCCTTGTCTTTTTCCTTCCTTGTTTTCCCTTCTTTGTTGTTTTTCCTTCTTTGTTTTTCATTCTTTATTTCTTGGTTATCTCGTGTTGCTGCAGTTTCCTTCTATCTCTTCCCTCTCATGCCCTGTCATCCGTGCTTTATTTTCTCTCATTATGCAAAATACCTCTCCCCCTCCGTTCTTCCTCTCCCCTCTCCACCTCTCCTCTTGTATCCCTTCTGGTCCTTCTTTCTCTTCTTCCTTCACGTTCCCTTTCGTCCTTTCCCTCATTCTTTTTCCCTTTGTATCATTTTTTTTTTTTGTATAACTCCTCTTTCTTTCCCTCTACCCCCCACCCTTTTTCCTCCAGTCTTTCCTCCTCCATACTTCCTCTTCCCTTCTTTCCTCCTCTGTTTTCTTCTCCTCCCTCACTTCGTTTCTCTTCTCTGCGTCCATGTTCTTTCGACTCTCTCTGATTCGTCCCTCCTTCCCCAATTATTTTATTTCTCTTTCCCTTCTATCTCTCTTCCTAGTCACGTCTTCCCGCACCCTCCCCAAGTTTCTCTTCCTCCTTTCCTTCCACCTCCCTCCACCTCCTTCCCTCTCTTGCTCTACCGCCTTTCCTTCTTCCTCGCTTTTCTTCATCTTTCTTCTCTTCGTGCCACCTTCCCCCCCTCATCTTTTCCCATTCCTTTCCTCCTTTCTTTTTCCATTCTCCATCTTATTTCCCGCCTTTACCTCATTTTCTCTTTTGTCAGTTCCACTTCCCTCACTGATTGTGTCTCTCTTTCAGTCCTTCCTTCCTTCCTTCCCTCTTATTACTACTTCCTTTCTCTCTGTTCCTGATCCCTCTCTCCCTCTCTTTCCTCCCTCATTCTGTCCCTCCAACAATTCTTTTCTTTTCCCTCATTGTTTCCTTCTCCCTTCTGTCCTTTTCCATCACATGCATCTTCTGTCACTGTCTTTACTGTCACACTGCTTTCCATCTTTCCATTCACCCATCTCCTTCCCCGTCCTGTCCCCTCCTTCCCCTTTTACTTCCTCTCTCTCTTCATCCCTTCATCCTTCTCCTGTTCCCTCCCTGTCACCGCCCCCCCCCCCCCCGTGCTTGGGTCACATCTCTCGTCATGCCCTGTCGATGTGATTCCCTCCATTCACCTTTTTTTACCCCAAATCTTATCAACGTCTCCCTTTTCAACGGCTCCTCTTTTTGCGCCCTCCCCCATCCCCACCCCTCTCCCCTCCCTCCTTTGCCTGCTTGCCTTCGTGCTTGCCTTAGTCCCTTCCTTGCATATCTCACAGTCAATGCACTCACTTGGCCATCTCTGCTTGTCAATTTGCTTTCCTTTTCCTCCTTTGCCTCGCCCCGTCCGTTGGCTACACCTTCCCGTCATTTTTCTCCGTACGAGCACAACGTTAGAAATTCACAGGGTTTGCGGATCCATCATTAGTCGGTCTTCGTTCTGCCTGTCCGCCTCAAGGAAAGCATGAAAGCATAGATTAGACACAGGACGGTGCAGTCGAAGTCAATGATTAAATGGCTTAGGAGAACTGGGAGCCAGGGTGTATTAACTTTCTCATGGTCCGGAACAGCTTTAGCCTTCTATTCCAGACGATTTTCTTCAGCTGGGTGTGAGTATAGGACCCTGGAAGTGGTAATATTATCGCATTTAACCCCCTCAACGTCGGGACAAATCTAGTATTCTATTTCAACTCACGCCAGACAGTCATATTCAACAGAGTGTGAATCATGGGGGTCTGAGTTTGTTAGTGGTTATGTATGATGCAAGCATAAATATTGCAAGGTGTTATTCGTCATTAGGTTGCATGATGAAGATTCTGCATGCCAGTTAGGTGTCTGATAATTGTCATGCTTCGATAATTACCCAAGAAGGACAGTCTAACGTCCCACTCACTGTATATACAAGGGAAGCATTCAGGCTGCCCTTCAGAAGTCGGTTCCTAGCAGGGTGACATAGTACCGCACCCACCAACTTCTTGCTGAACTTGGGTGTTTTTTAAGGCAGAAATGTGATCTCGTGAGAAAGGCTTTACTCTCCCCGCCTCACGCGCACCTCACCTCACCTCGCCTCACGCCAGCAAAAAAGTTGTGGGATTGTATTTATAAAGGATCCTAACTCATAACGTTTCCAATCGAACGAGCCACCCTTATAGCTAGCTGTTATCACACGTCATTTTGTTTTTCTGATTTCTCACTTTTCTATTCACTCCAGCTTGACCATGAAATGTATGACGGGTATATGAGTAAAAACAAGCTTATTTATAGCTGACGTATACATAACTCTCAAGCTCAGGAGAGTTTATGAATAGGCCCCGTGTTCGTGCGGCGCGGGGGGACTCCTATAATAAGCCAGGCGGTGTTTGCTCCGTGACAGTCAAGATGGATGGTTGAAGAAGGCTTTGAAAAAAAATTGTCTAGCGAGAAAAAATTACACCAAGCTAGCGTAGACCAAGGAGGTGGTGTGATTGCGTCTCATATTTGAAGGGTTGACTCTCCTAAGCTTCTGTGACGCAACTGAACAATATCCCCGGCTGTTAGTTACAATGGATACCTAGATTTATTTCGACTTTAATTAGCTGTAACACAATTAACTCGCAGGCTTCTGTGACACACTCCTAACTGAACAAAATCGTCTGACAGTAGCTAGATTAGAGTACTAGAGGCGTTCCAACCATGAGAGGGGTAAATATCACCAGCATTTCTTCCTACGGTACTTCATAATTCCTTGAACACTTAACCCCTCCAGAATAAAAGATCTTGCCTGCACTAGTCGGAATAAAATAAAAAGCGCCACTATTTTGTAAGGATTAATGGGGATTGTTTCTTACCTCTTTATTTCCAGAGGTCGCCCGGTTGAATTATATGGTCAGACGAGAGTAAAAATTAAATATGAAAGACATCATCACAGCGACGGGTTAATGGATGTATAAGCTGCTTGTCTTAATCTTCAGCAATCGTAGGCACTTAAAACGTTCTTAATTCACCTTTTTCTTCGTGCTTACAAGATGGTCTACACTTCCTTTCCTCCCTTGGCTTTATCTTCAGCAATGGTAGGTACTTCACATCTTTCCTAATTCCCTTTTCGTTCATGTTTCCAAAATGATCTACACTTCCGTTGCCCTTCTTGCCTGTCCTTGGTCCTGGCGTCGCTTTCTCACCCCTTCGCCGGTTTCATTTCCATAATTGCCCTGGGGATGAATGCGAGTGTCTTGAGAGCTAAGCATGGAGGCCATCTATCTTGTGAACGACCCATCCACACCCACCTCTTCCTCTTATGATCACCGCGTTTCTTAGTCGTTCTTTTTCCATTCCTCCTCCCTCCGCAGTCTTTTCTCTCTCTCTTTCTGAACCCCCCCCTCTCTCTCTACCTTCGTTCCCTGCTTCTGTTCAGCTTCCTCCTACTGTTTTTTTCGTCGTTGCTTCCAGATTCCCCCAGTTCCCATGTCTCTCTGTCCTCTCTCTCCTTTCGTCCTTTACTTCCCCTCCTCTTCCTCCTCCTCCTGCCCTTCCTCCTCCTGCCCTTCCTCCTCCTCCTGACCTTCCTCCTCTTCCCTTTGCTCCTTCTCCTTATCACTGATTCTTCGCCGTAGCTATTGCATTGCTTTTTTTCCCCTAACCTTACATTTTCTCTTCTTTCTCCTCTACCTCTTCCTCCTACGGTATGTCTTCGCCTTTAGCTTCCTCAATCCTTTCCTCTCTCTCTCCCTCTGTCATCTTCTCCCTCATTCCCAAGTTAACCAGCTTCTCTCTCTCTCTCTTCCTCGTCTCCTCCTTCTCTTCCTCCTGTCTTCCAAATTACATGTGCTTGCGAGTTTATCCTTCCCTCAGCTTCCTATTGCGTGTTGCCTTACCGTACCTATCCCCCCTTACCCCCACCTCCTCTCCTAACCCCTTCCACCCCTCCCCTCTGCCCAGTGCTTTACCTCTGCTTGCTACCTTTCCTCCGTTGCCCCCTCCCCTTGCCCTTTGTTCCCTGCTTGATTCATTGCCTTACCCTCCTCGCGTTTCCCACTGCTTGTTCCATCACTTTGTATGCTTGCGACTCTTCCCCCGTCTTTCCTTTTCCACCAGTGCTTGCCGTATTATCTAAAGCCCCCCCTACATTCCCAGTGCTTGCTTCCCCCCTCTTCCCCCTCCCCACCCCTCCTGGTTTCCCTCTCTCCTCCTTGCTTGCTATACACCACAGCCCTCTACCCCTCCCCTCCCCTTCCTTCCCCCCACCCCATTCACACTGCTTGCCGTGTAACTTTCCTTTCTTTCGCCTTCTTTTTCCCCTGTGCTTGCATTACCCTCCAGCCCCTCTTCCCTTCCATTCCCACTGCTTGCAGATTAAGGTTACCCTCGTCCCGTAACCCTCTTTCCCACTGCTTGCTTTACTGTGCTTGCTTGCTTGCTTGGCTGCTGTGTGGCACTCCCTTCCTCACCAGTGCTTTGCCCCTCCTCCTCCCAACCTCCTTTCAGGCTACTTCCCGTATGTCTTTTTTCAGCTTCCTCCTCTTACAACTCCTTGCTCTTTTCGCACTCCCTTGAAATTAACCTTTGCCCTACTCATGGACGCGCTTGAGTATTTTATTAGAGCTAAATTCAGACTACATTACACAGCAGGGGAAAATTTGTTCACCGCAAAGGTTAATCGAGAGGGACGTGGGTATTAAAGGCAGCTGAGGAAATATTGAGTACCACTTATGTTAGGAGATAGTTTTTAATTCCCTGACTGCCTGAATTTCCCTCTGCTGAATAAAATCGTCTTGCGGTAGCCTGAGTAAATAAACTTTCTGCGTACACAGATGGTGAATGGGCTAAGTGGAAAGATAAGATGCCTAAAGGAGGATGGCTTGGGGTGGGGAGGAGATGCTAAGCCGTGCGTCAGGTTGTTGGATGGAATATTATTTTTCCTCTGTCTATTTTTTTGTGTGGGTACTCAAAGATGACTTGCTCAGGAGAGACGCTAAGCAACAGAGGGGAAGAAAGTGATGCCGTCTTTGCCAGTGTCCTTGGTATGGTGTCGTCAGGGTAAGGATGCGCCATGGAAGCTTCTTTATCGCCACAGCTGGAGATACTGGAGAGATAAACAGACAAATTATATCACCGGTAGATTAACAGGTAGATTATTTCACACTGTCTTTTGTGCTTAGGGCCTTCCTCTCCCAACGCGGCATCCCCTTTGTACCTTTTCTCACCTTCCCGTCCCTCGCCCAGCAACAGAGCACATCCCTTCTCCTCTTTCAGCAGCATAACACATCTCTCCTCCTTGTATTCCAACATCACAACAACCACCTTTGCCTCTCTAGCACTTATCTGCCAACACATCCTCTCTTTACTCTTACAGAACTGTCTTTAACTCGTAGAATAGTTACATTATTTAAAACCTGCTTATAAAGACTGCCTTGAAAGGACCAGTAGTTTTGTTTATGTTTGTTTTCCTTTGTATTCTCCCAGCTACATTCAGCCTCCCTCCCTCCACTTCTCCCTCTTCTTCGCTTCTCTCCTCCTTCCACTTCTCCTCCCTCCACAGCCTCCTCTCCCTCCCTCCTTAACCTCCTCTTTCTCTCTTCCCCCACACCTTCCAAGACCACCCTTCACCCTCCCTCCATCCCTACTCACGTCAGCATACCTCCTTCCTTTACTTCTCTCAATGTCGTCCCATCTCTCCACCTCACTTAACTTGAGATAACCTCCTCTCACAGCTCTTAGCACCTCCCTCACCTCTCCTTCCAGCTCAAGCTCACCTTCCTCACATCTCTCCGCTACGCAAAACCTTCTTTCATTTCCTCCCCGCCCTCCTCCACCCCACCTAGCCACGCAGTACCCCACTTCACCTCTCTTAACACTTCCCCATCCCTTCTCCTACCCTTCCCAGCAACCCCACCCCTCTATTTCCCTCTCCTTACACCTCTCCTCACCTTGCCTAGCATGTCCCCATCCTCTCCAAGTACCCTCCACTCCCCCATCGTATCCAGCTACGCAGAACCTCCCTGCACTTAAAGCACCTCCCCACCCTTCCCCTCTCTCAGCACAGTGGCATTCATTCTTCCACCTTTCTCCTTCTTCACCTCCCCTCACCTCTCCTAGCACCTCCCCTTACTTCTCCCCTCACTATCCCACCTCCCCTCACCTCTCCCCTCACTTCTACCTACCCTCACATCTCTGCCTCCCCTCACATCTCCCAGCCCATCCGACACCCATGCAAGGCGATATATTTGGTGCTACACACTCCCTCCCCACCGGACGAAGGGCAATATTTTCTATCGGCTCCTCCTCGCCAGACAGCCCACACTCATCCCGGCAAGAGTAATGGCAACTTTTGTGATGCAACGGAGAGATAGCGCAGTGTCTGGGCTTAGGGCGGCTGGCTTAGTAGTAATGCCAATGGTTTGTTTCTCGGTGACGACAGATGCCTAGGAATGGGAGTGAAATTGGAAACGTAGGAGAATTGTGAACGGAAGAGACTTGCGATTTGTTTATTACTTCTGTGATGGCGGATGTCTGGGAATGGGAGTGGAAGGGAGACGGAGGGGAATTGCGAATGGATAAGAGTTGTGATTTACTTCTTGGATTTGTAAGATTATTGACACTAAAAACGTTGCTGTTTCTCAGTGACAATTTTTAGGAATGGGATTGTAAGGTGACGTTGAAGAAATGTGAATGAAGATTTGTGGGTTATTTCTTTTGGTTTTAAGATTACTGAAGATTACTGCTTGTTGTTTCAAAGTGATAAAGCTTAGAAACGGAGTAAAAGGGGACGTAGGGGATATGTAAACGGATAGGATCCACAGGGCATCTTGTGGGTGATACTGGGGATGAGGAGGGCGGGGGTAAGACGATCGCTTAATCCTTGAACTGGTAAGTTTTCTTGACTGGATGAATTTATGTTAGCTTGGATTCTACTTGTGTTATTGCCAGAAAGACGTTGCTGGACACAGTTGTTGAAGCCTTTAACACTGGATTTCTCCCAGTTATGCAAAATCTCTTGGTGTTTATCTAAAAATATGCCCAAGTCTACAAGCTGCACTTAACTAATAAAAATGTAAAAAGCTGAATGAAGTGCAGTTAGGTGAAATATTGATAGGATTATTATTATTATTATTGTTGTTGTTGTTGTTGGTGGTGGTGGTGGTGGTGGTGGTGGTGGTGGTGGTGTTTTTTTTTCTTTTTATAATGATGATGATGATGTACCGTATGACAGTGCAATGAACAGGGACAAGATGGAAGTGGAATCATGTTAGAAGTCTAGACTTTACAATAAAATATAAGGCCCGTGCAAACTAGCTTCGACAGAAAAAGTGTGTATATTGCCAAAAAGAAATGCTAATGGCCAGAGAAAATTGCTGTATGAGAAGATGGGGGACGATTGGCAGACATGAAATATTCTTTGTTTATTAAAGGGGGGAGAGAGAGAGAGAGACAGAGAGCAGATAAGAAAGGTCAAGGTCAGAATACTGAAAATCGTAGGAGTAAAAAAAGAAAATAACTTGGATATGTTGGAGTAAAAGCAGAAGATAACTTGAATATGTTGAAGTAAAAAAGGGAAGATAACTTGGATATGTTGGAGTAAAAAGTGGAAATACGGAATTCTTAAAGTAGGCAGAGGAGCTTGCTCGAACAGAGTAAAAAAAGGGAAAAGAGCTTGGAAGTCTTAAGGTAAAACCAGGAGACAGCATGAAAGCCTTGGAGTAAAAAGAAAAAATCTTTGAGGAGTAAGAAGAGATAGTATGTACATCTTGAAGTAAAAAGGAGAGACGGCATGGATATTTTAGAGTAAAAGGGGAAGGTAACATTGACTTCTTAACAGATGAGGGAAGGTAGCGTGGATATCTTGAGTAACAAACAGAGAAAACATGGATATTTTAGTACCAAGAGCAGATGCTGTTGTTGCTGCTGCTGATTATGATGATGGTCAATACTGCACCCACCATTACAGCTTCCCTCTCGGTAGCCATCATCATCATCATCGCCACATCCCTCTCGATAACCATAACAGTCACCATCATCATCGTTATCATTATCAACATCATCACCATCATAGTCATTATCATCACCACCATCACCTCTCCTTCCCTCCTTCCTTCCGTCTCGGTAGCCATATCATAATCACCACCATCTCTATCCTTCCTTACATCCTTCCCTCGCTCCCTGTCGTCACTCGTCCGGATGAAGCTAGCCTCTGTTAAGTCCCTTTTCGTTCCTTCAGTTCTCCGCCCGGACACTAATTCCTCCCGGCACATTCCTAGATCTTCCCTCGAGATTGTCCTCACACCTGCAACTAAGTGCTAAATGGGGGTCGAAGGTGTGTGTGTTGGGGTGGTGCGGAGGTTATCTCTTAGTGTGGGGGTAATATGGGGGTGAATGGAAAGTGCTTAGCTAGGTGTAGGCTTTAACTCTTGGTCTGGTGTGACTCTTGTGTGAGGTGAATAAAATTTCCCATCGTAAGTGCGGAGTGTGGGTTGGAGGTGCGTGTGTTGGGGAGGAGTGTGGGGGGGCTTTTAGTGTGGGGGTAATGTGCGGGCGATTTAGACTCAGGTGAATGCTTAAATATGACAGATAGGTTGATAGACATAGAATGAGTGATAGATAGACAGATATATAGAATTATAGGGAACGTTCTTTCTGGCGTTTACTGAGCCCTCTTTCTCACTGTCCTGCAGATTGGGATTTGTGGTAGGGGAAAAAAATTCACCTTAAGTTTCATCCCTTCCACTTCTCACTTTCCTCTTCTGGCTAATAATCGTAAACTGAGAGAGGTATATTTTTCTGACTCTAGGTATTTCTCTTCGATGAGTCAGGAAAGAAAATGACGGAAAAACCCGGAGCGTAAGGTAGACGGAGTAGCAAAGTAGATGAAGATTAATCCTTGACTCTACAGATGCATAGTAATTTCGCCATATATTCGTTGCCGTGTGTAAATTCATGAGATTCAATTTTGATAAGAGCTTTAGATAAACACGCGGCACATCGTATAGCGCGCCCGTTCATGGCACCCTTCAGGCATCCCTCCCCCCTGCACCATTAACCCTTACAGTACAGTGATGTATTTTGTATTTCGTTCCTGCTGTTATGAGACCGATTTATTTTCAACGTAAGGGTGGCTTTTTGAACTGAAGGGGTTCGATCTAGGTCCGTATTCTTGTAGGGTAAGGAAACTACCTAGCACCTCTTCCGTAGTGATTTTTCGTGCTGGAGAGGTTGTTATAGTTTTCATTAAGGCCTTCACTATCAGACTGCTCTCCGAAGTTGAATTAAATCGTCTGGTAGCGAAAAGAGTAACAGAAGAAAGGAGTTCTCCCGATGAAAAGAGTCAAATGTAGATACAGGTGATGAGAGACAGAGACAGACAGACAGAGAGAGGGAGAGAGAGAGAGAATATCAGTAGGCAGACTAAAGCCCTACTCATGGTCATCTCTCCCAGTGGATCCCTTGGCAACTAACGAGCCTCAGTCGGGATTCCTCGCATCTCATTGCCAACATGTTTCATTGTTTATAGCGTGGAGGCGACGCTAATTAGTGAACGGACAACGGACGGTCAAGGGGTGGCGGTGTTGTCTCCTGGCCCCTCGGTGAAAGAACTTGATGACACCATTCGCCTGAGTGTGTTCTGACCTGTAGCCAGTCGTGTTGCTCAGATCGGGTCATTTAGTGCGTGTCTTAACCCTCTCATCACTCTCAGCAGCACATGACATCCCTCCTTCTCCTTCTACTTCTCTCCTTATAACACAATACTTCTCTCCGCTTCCTCCTACCTCATCAGTGCATCAGATCCCTCCTCATCCTCATCCTTCCACAGCAACATAACATATCCCTCCTCCTCACCTGATCTCTGCAACACTCATCACATCCCTCCTTGTCCTCCTCTGCCAGTAGCACTCATCACATCCGTCCCTTTGCTTCTCTCCCAGCAACATATCACATCCCTTCTCCTCCTCTACATCCCTCCTCCTCTCCTCCTCTCCCAGCAACACATGACATCCTGCCTCCTTTTCTTCCTGTCCCAGTAACACCACATCCCTCCTCCTTGTCCTAACAGATCACATTCCTCCTCCTAAGGCATACCAACCTTTCTCAACTTAGCCACCCTAACTAAGCTTCTCCCCTCATATGACGAAAATCAAACGGCAATAAGAATATAGCAAAATGCGACGCCATTATACTGAATAAATTTATGGAGCTTTTCTTGTACTTCCCTCACTAGTATAGGTTCTGGCGATAGTAAGAGTATAATATGACATCGGGACTGTTCACTGTAGGGATAAGTTTTGCATTCTTCCGGTCAGTTACTTGTTTCTTTCTTTTTTCTTTTCTTTTTGTTGTATCATTTTTTTTTTTTTTTTTTTTCATATTTGAAGGTTAACCAAAAAGAGGAAGTCTGTCCTTAACTTGACGGAGATTTTGCCCAGCAGTTTATTTCTCGTTGTCCCAATCGCAGCACTTTTTCGTGGTTAACACAATGTTTTAATCTCTAGTCACAGCTTAGCATTGAAGATGAAAAGATTACAATAATTTTAAACCAAGGTAAAAGGGGACATAATATAATGAAAGATGGCATTTATAGGCCATGTTAAAACAGGTAGAATATAATGATTGAAGTTTTGGGCCACATTGAAATAGACAGAGTGTAGTGAGGGATGTAAATTAATCAAGTGGACAGGGTACAGCGAGAGATAGAAATTTTAGGCCAAATTAAAGTGAACACATTGTATACTAAAAATCGTAGGTGTTGGTAGCCTTGAGTTGTGTCGTGTTGGTGTGGAGTGGAGGGTGAGGCTGAGGGCGAGGTTGAGGGTCAGGGTGAAGGTAAAGATGAGGGTGAGGCTGAGGGTGAGGTTGAGGGTCAGGGTGAAGGTAAGGATGAGGGTGGCGGTGAGGTAGGGGGCGAAGGTGAGGATGAGGGTGAGAGTGGGTGGTACGCTTAACTTTAGCACAACACACACGTAAGTCCATTTTTCATGCACGTATTAGGAGGGGTTAATTACGTTCCTTTAGACTGATTTATAACTCCGGCGGGTATTTAGAAGGAGGGGCGCTCATCTCCCAATCTCCTTTTTGGTTGTTCCAGCGATTTGCCTTTGTGATTTTAGGGAGCAATTTTAGGGGCAAAGCAGCTACGATCAGGGAGGAAATTGTCCCTTAAATCAACTCTTTGATCACGGAAATTCGACTTTAAAAGTGAGGATAACTTGGATGCTTGCTTGATTTTTTTTTTAATGGTTGTTTATAGAGCCTACAGAACCCGTGCCCACTGTGTATGTGTGTGTGAGTGTGTGTGTAAGAGAGAGAGAGAGAGAGAGAGAGAGAGAGAGAGAGAGAGAGAGAGA
>JAGKTI010028494.1:0-12141 GCA_018397915.1 Birgus latro | reverse complement strand
GTGTGTGTGGGTTTGAATATATATGTGTGATCTTTCTCTCTCTCTCTCTCTCTCTCTCTCTCTCTTCCTTTCCTCCTTCTCCCTCCATCTTCATTCCTTTACCTCTTCTTTCCTTCCTTCCTTCCTTCCATTGCTTCCTTCCTTCCTTCTTTTTTCCTTTTCCTGCCTTCCTTCCTTCTTTCTCTATTCCTTGCTCGACTCCTTCCTTCCCTGTTCCTTATTCCCCTCTCTCCTTCCCTCCCTTATCTTTTCCTTCCTTCTTTTCTCCCCTTTTTCTTCCTTCCTTCCCTCCCGTCGTTGCTCCTCTTTTTCCTCCTTCTTTCCCTCCCTCCCTTCCTTCCTCCTCTTTTCCTTCCTTCCTTCTCTGTTCCTTGTTCCCCTCCTTCCTTCCCTCTTCCTTACGAGTCTTTCCCACCTTCCTTCCTTTCTGCCCTCTTCCTTGTTCCCCCCCTTCCAACCTTCCTTTCCTCTTCCTTGTTTCCATCTTCCTTCCTTCCTTCCCTCATCCTTTCTCCCCCTCCTTCCTTCCTTCCTTCCCTGTTCTTTGTTCCCCTCCTCTCTTCCTTCCTTCCCCCATTTCCTCTTTCCCTCCTTCCTTCCTTCCCTCTCTCTTCTTATTTGCCAACTCAAACCTCTTTGTTTATTAAGCTGCCTGCCCGTCAAATACACTGTTATGATGTGTGTGTGTGTGTGTGTGTGTGTGTGTGTTAATAAGCGTATGTAAATGGATATATATGACTGTGTGTGCGTGTGTGTATGTGTGTTTGCATTAGAATATGTGTTGTATGTACGTGTGTGTGTGTGTGTGTGTGTTAATAAGCGTATGTAAATAGATATATATGACTGTGTGTGCGTGTGGTTGTATGTGTGTTTGCATTAGAATATGTGTTGTATGTACGTGTGTGTGTGTGTGTGTGTACGGTAAACAGGTGGTAAGGTGCACGTGTCTGTAAGTTTCTTCCTGTGTACTTTTCTTTCACCCGTGACTGGGGGGGGGGGGAAGATAGGAGGAAGGAGAGAAGGAAGGAAGGAAGACCAGACAGTGGATGAAATGGAGGGAAGGAGGGAAAGGAGAAAGATAGGAGGAAGGAGGGAAGAAGACAAAAGGAGGAAGGGAGAAGGGAGGGAGTAAAGGAGGGAAGGGAGGAGGAAGGAGGAAAGAAGGGAAGGAAGGAAGAAGACAAAGGGAGGAAGGGAGTGAGGGAGGGAAAGATGAATGAGGGAGTAAAGTGAAGGAAGAAAGGAAAGGAGGATAGAAAGTAATGGAGGTAGTGAGGAAGGAAGGAGGTAAGAAAAGGATGATAGTATGAGAAAAGCAAAAGGAACTGCAATGAAGGAAGGAAATAGGATGGAAGAAGGAAGGAAGTCTAGTGAGGAGAGAAAAGGAAGGAGTGAGCGAAGACCAGAGTGAAGGAGGAAGAGGTGGAAGGAATGAGGAATGGTAAGGGAGGGAAGGAATATGGAAAGAAGGAAGGAAGGAGAAGAGAAATAGGGAGGGGAGGGAAGAGAGAAGGAGGAGGGAGGGGGAGGTAAGATTGAAGGAAGAAGGAAGGGGAAGATAATAGTGAAGGAAGAAAAGAAGAAAGAAGGAAATTAGGAAGGAAGTAGGTGGGAGGGAAAACAAGGAAGATAGGATGGAGGGGAAGGAAGGAAGGAGGAAAGACAATGAAGATGGGAGGGAAGGAAGGAAGGAAGCGGGGAAGGAAGGACGGAGGGAAAGTAAGACAGGAGACAGAGAGGGGAGGAAGGAAGAAGTTAGGGAGCGAGGAAAGGAAGGAAAGAAGGAAGTCTGGAAGGAAGAAGGGGGGAAGAGATGAAAGGACGTAAGGACTACACAAGAAGTTATTTGTATTCAAGATCTAACTTCCATGCATCAAATTAGTATAGAATGGAAAATTGGCAAGCTCTCCCCCTCCCACCACTCCCTCCGACGAAACAACTCTCAGATTCATATAATTTACTTTAGAGTCTGTTATATAAAAGTTCTTGGCCTTACCTAGATGGGATATTGATGAAACTTACTTTTTCTTATTCCTACCCAGCCTCATCTTTCCGTGGGATTAAGACAAGGATGATGATGATGTGATGATGATGATGATGATTAGCCTACGTGGATGGGTGGTCCTTCTCCCGTGGTAGTCTTTTCATATTTCTTCTCTTGTGCTTTCCTTTCCTATATGATTAAAATAATAGTAGTAGTAGTAGTACTAGTATTTAGTGTTAACCTTCACATTACAACTCCAACTGGTGATCTGTATTATGAAGGTTGGATTTTATCTTCACAATATAATTCCCAAATGGATGGAGGTGAAATACTTGGTAGTAGTAGTAGTGGTAGTAGTAGTAGTAGTAGTGGTAGTAGTAGTAGTAGTAGTAGTAGTAGTAGTAGTAGTAGTAGTAGTACAGGTAGTAGTAATAATAATAATAATAATAATGATGATGATGATAACAATAATAATAACCATAACAATAACAATGATGTTTTTCCTTTACAGAGCCTAAATCGCGACACCCTACTGGAAGCCGCCAATGGGATGCGAGTACCAGCCCTCCAGATCTTCACCCATGCCCTCACCTACTTCAGAGACCACGCCCTGAGGGAGCTGAGCGACCAGACGGGCGTGTGTGTGGTGGAGGAGGACGTGCGTTGGGTCATCACGGTGCCGGCGATCTGGAGTCACCCGGCGAAACAGTTCATGAGGACAGCTGCATATGAGGTGAGAGAGAGGGAGACGAAGGAGGGATGAGGGGACTGAAGATGATAGTAAAATGATGGCGGAAATAAAATGGGATACAAAACAACTCAAAAGAACGGTGTATTCTTTCCTTTCAGTTCAACAAACAATCATCCACTAGTAATCATCACTTTTCCAGGCTGGTATGGGCTTCTACTAATAATCATCACTTTTCCAGGCTGGTATGGGCTCACCACAAAGGCCAGAACAACTCCTGATAGCGCTGGAACCTGAAGCAGCCGCTATATACTGCCGCCGCTTGAGAAGGCACCAGTTGCTTCCTGAACGTCCTCCTGAGCTGCGTCCATCTCGACACTCCTCACCCTGCAGCACAATCACGTCTTCCACCATCCAGTCTCCACCTATGCCAGCCTTACCTGAGCTAGACAGAGGTGGGTGCGTCCTTCTAAAGTAAATAAATTAAAAAAAAAAACATTTTCAAGGGATTATATGGTGATTCTTTATCATCTCTGTGACTAGTAACACTCTGAGGATCATACACTCCTGTGGCTTTTCATTTTTATAAAAGCAAATTATTTTCCTACATTAAAAAGTGCTGGAGTGGCGGGTTCCTCTTTTTTTTTTTTTTCCCCAACAGTTTTCTTATCATCTTAGTACATTTTCAAGCCACTTTGTTCTGCCACAGTCCTGAGTGTTAACCATAAACCAAAGCTGGCTAGAAAGTCATCAGAGTACAGCACATGAAGTGTTGTTCTGCAGTTGCTCACCAGTCTGCAAATTCCAGACTATGCAAGCAACAGTTCCATAAAATAGCTACCTTGTGAGGCAGGCCTATTGGTGTTAACTGTTATGCAGTCTTTAGTTGTACACAAAACCAAGCATTTGATAGGATTAATTCATTCATATTAGTGTCACTATATTTTATTATTTTCTGATGCAAAATTGCCTAGTAAAATTTCATTATACTGACATTTACTTTAGTTAAAGAGAAGATTTAGCTGAGGTCCAGTGTATTTCAGAGGAGCTCATCTCTTTGCCATACCGGAGTCTGGAGACGGTTGCTGATTGGCTTCGGGAAGGTATAGGTCCACCAATCATATGCCCGTTACTCGCACGTCTAACCTACCTATGCACGCCTCCATAGCAGAATTTCTCTATACAGTAATTTTGGGATGAGGTAGCATGCAAATGGTAGACTGTAATTCTGTTTCTTTTTCAGTCTTTCATTAGTAACTAGCTTCATACCACTGACTAATGCAATTATGTAGGTTTTTCAGACAATGGAAATGCTGACCACAGTGTTTCCCATTCTTTTGACACAACGTGAGACAAAACTAGACAGCAATACAGGATCTGTTGAAGTGTTCGCTAGTTAAGATGACTTCACTCACTGTATGGCTTTGGGACTCTACTCATTTTTGACTCATCCTGAAAGTAGATGAACGTATTTCTCAGTCATAAGTTTACCACTGCTTGAATACACTCGACAGATATTTAGTGCTGAACAAGGGAATAATACGCTGTTTGATACCCTCACTAATAATCAGCACTACTTAAAACTACACTACACACAAATTCTGTAAAGCTTTTAGTTCAGTGGTTCATTGTGAAGGCAATAAAGAATATCTCCACTGCTTCCTCAGTTATTTTTTTTTTCTTTATCTTTGTGCTATGGGTTACACTTTATATACAGATGATCAAAGTGACAATAAACAGCCACAAATATCGTACACTGCTTGCTTCCAGCTGGAAGGTTCATTTCAGAACTTTGATGCCTTTCAAGCTTCTCGTAACAATTCATTCTTATTTTCAGGCTTTGTATTTAACTTTCTCCCACAACCAGATAGGCCACTATAATTTTATCAGAGGACCCCATTAAGAATAAACAATTGTGTATAAATGCAGTTCCATTATAATATCATTAGTATTAAACTATTTAGCTTCTCTTCCCATCAGATGCTTATCACATTTTATGAAATTCGAACTAAAGTACAGCAACCTATCACATTGTAATTCTGTGAATGTTGTGTCAGAAGAACAAAGCTATATTCTCCGTAAATACTATCCTCACTTACCAGATCTAATTAACTGGAATAAATGGTCTTGCCTTTCAGTGAATACTCTGCATCCTTAGTGTTCTCAGTTACAGTAAACAAATAAGCAAGTTTTGTAGCTTAAAAATTCTTCCTATAACTGGGTGAACAGTGACTGCAGTGCATGTAATCTTTTGACAGGTACTGATGGAGACTGTCTTTCAACTGGTGTGAGTGGCTGTGATTGAATATAGTGGATTATATTTGCATCGTCAAACTTGCCGTGGCAGAATGTACCTCACATGAGTCAGTGGCTTCAAAAGTAAAAAAAAAAAACAGTCATTAAAGAAGAGAAAAGAATGGGGGTTAAGACACATGAGAAGAATAAGAAGGTGAAGAAAAAGTTTATCGGTGAAAGTGTTGCACAGTACGGTCAACAAGAGCCATCACAAACACTGATGTTTTGTGTCATGTGTCGAGTAATTCTGGGATTATGAAAATTTAAGTTGATGCCCAATTATTATGCTATATGAAGTGACAAAACAGTGTATAATGCAAAGGTACTATAATAAGACATAGTACAGTATTTGAAAACTCTCCATGCTGTCTTTCAGAATAAAAGCACAGTGGAATTGATGCTGTATTTGTTGACTGTTCAGTTTCCCAGGTATAACCAACTTCCCTTCCTGTGATGGTGGTTTCTATTTCTTAACAGTATTCTATTTCTCTCTGCCTATTTCAGGTCTCGCTAACAATAACAAACATTAGTAAATTTTGGAAATGCTGGCTTTGGGTGTAAGGGTACAGAGCTTGGGAACTGTTTTTTGCATTTTTTACATAGTTTGTAAGTCATGGATGTATTCTGTCAAGTCAATGAATAGCTGTCTTTATTAGTGGCATAGAAATTATAGCTTATAGATATTTAGAAGCATAGAAATTATAGCTTATAGATATTCAGAAGCATAGAAATTATAGTATGTGGGCAGGATTTTAAAATGCATGAATGGCTGAGTCAAAGGGAGACATTTCATCACCAACACTGGTTCTAGGATTCTGAGAAATCCATGGTGTAGTCCATGATACACAGCTTCACTACAGCATAGAGATTACAGTTTGTTTTGTACCTCTGAAAAAAAAAAAAAGAGAGAGAGAGAGAGAGAGAGAGAGAGAGAGAGAGAGAGAGAGAGAGAGAGAGACTTGCTGTAGAGTTTGACAAGTTTTTGGTGCATTTGTTGGCAAAGGAGGTTTTCTCGCTTCTGTAGGATATTTCAAAACAACTCTTCCTCAGTGCTGCGTTTTGCAGATTATACCTTACCTGAGTCTTAGTGATGCAGATATTGATTGTAGTTATTAAAATACTTACTGCATAAAAGAGATCAGTATGGTGTATTATGCAAAATGAATTGCTGGGGAAGAGATGCTACGAAGCCTCCTATGCAAGAATATGACTCAAGAACACAGTAAGAAATCTGACAATGGACCACATGACAGGCTGTGTGCTGTGTTATTTAGGGTTGTTAGTGGACATTAACTACTTGATGGCAGGGATCGCTGAAAAACTTGAGAGAAAGGTGTCGGACAGTGAGATCTTGTTACACATCAGAATTCAAAAATATAACCGAGGATCATAAATCCTTTTTGAAATTAGGTAGCAAAAAATTTACTGAGTTACCATGTTGTTTAAATACCATTGGACGACCACATGATTTATTAAGTAACCAGGACGACTATCAGTTATATAATGTTAGGTGACCAACAACGAAGTGTCATAAGTGAAGACATCTAGCCACACTCTGTAATATGTAACTGATTATGGGTAAATACACTGTGATATTACTTTCACAATGGGAAAGTTTGTGAAATAGATATGTTTGTAAATGGGGTTGTGAAGTCCAATATACTTCCCACCATTCTTTGCAGGTGCCACCCTTCCTGTCAAATTTTTCAATCCATCCATCTTTATGTTATTTTTACCTTATGCTGATCAGCGCTAGACAGTCTGATTCACTTCGAGAGAGACGTTGTGGGGCAGAAGAGGGTTAGGAAGGAAGGTGTACTGGCATTAAAATCAAAATAACATCATCACTTCAAACTTATGGGTAATCTGAAGGCACAGAAAACAACCAAGACGGGTGAAGTAAAAGAATATGGAAAAGAAAAAAGGGAAGGGCAACGATGATCGGGTGTTTTTCAATAGAGCCATTTTATTGATAGGCTTCTTCTCAGATAAATTCAATCATCTTGTGCTAGTCCGCATTATGTAAGACGGCCATTGAACCAAACAAAGGTGGTATTGCAGACACAGTATACGCGGTGGTGGACTGTGGAGGAGGCACGGTGGATATTACGGTACATCAGATGACGGACCGCTCCACCGGCCACCTCAAGGAGCTCCACAAGGCTACTGGCGGTCCACACGGATCCACAGGTAAGGCTGGTGGTTCATCCGTCCACTCTGCTCCACCTTGCCTCACTCTTTCCTCCATCCACACCTTTCTTTTTCCCTTTCCACTCTCTTCCACCTTACCTCACTCTTTCATTCAGCCACACCTTTCACTCTTTCCACTCTGTTCCACCTAACCTCACTCTCTTTCATTCACAGCTTTCTTTCTCCCCTCTTCCACACTGCATCTCCATCGTTCCACTCTCTCCCTCTCCACTACAAAGTCTTCCCTGCCATCTAGTATATCGTTGTATAATCCACCCCTCCACCCTGCTCCATCTTAACCCCGTGCATTAGGTGACTTATTCTTTTAGTTACTTGCTACCTCCACACGATTTTAACACGTATCCATTAGGAAGGTTACATTCCACCCTTCCATCCTGTTCTATCTTCCTTCACTCTTCCACATTTATCCACTTTCCACTTCACACTATTTTTTCCATTCTTCACCTTTCCATCCTCCACTTTCAGCATTTTCATCATCTACTTTTCCACTTTCAACCCTGTACCCCACATCCTTCCACCCACGTCCTTTCCAGCTTCCACCCCTCCACCTACTACCTTTAATTACCTCCTCCACCTGCCTGACTTGCTCTTCCACCCTTATAGCTTTCAGTCTTTAATTTCCAGCAGCCATCCTATACCCTCTGCAATTCACTTTATTCTTCCACCCTCTCCACCTTCCACTCTTCATCTTATATTCTCCACTCTTCCGCTTCCTACCCCATCCTTCCATCCTACCACTCTAGATCCTTCACCTTTCCATCCTCCACCTTCCTGAGTCCTCCATCCTTCAACCAACCACCCTGCCCCTCCTCCACAATCTGTTGTTCCACCCACCACCCTGTATTGCCCATCCTGTATTTACCACCTCTCCATCCTTCCACCCATCCATCTCTCCATCTCATGTACTCCACCAACTGTAACTTCCACATTTTCACCCTCTACTCTTCCACCTTCCATCCTATCTTCTTCACATTGATTTTTGTTGATTAATTTGGCAGATCCCATTGACTGCGAACAAAGTGGAAAAGAAATCAGGGAGGGAATATTCTACCTCCATATCTCTCTATATATCTCCTTCCCCCTCTCCTCCTCCTCCTCTTGTGCATGTACTCTCCTCGTCAGTCTTTCATTCTGCACTCTCTTCAACTGACTTAATTGTTGTTAAATAGCTTAGCAAGATCTTAATTTGCTTTACTCTATCCAAACGTGTAAAAGGATCTATACTCTTGTCACTTTAACTTGTTCCAAAATAGCCATCTTTCTCTATCGTGAATGATGCTGAGTTGCAGGAATTGGAATATGATGCTAGTCACGAAGAAGTGCTATAAGATGAACGTAGAGCCATGGCAGTCTGTTTCTGCCACTGAGCTACGTGAAATAAGATGAAAATTAAAAATAAGAATTAAGGGAAACAGATAATAATTTGGGCCAAGTTGAAATGGACGATCTGTAGTGCAGTGTGATGACAACCCACTTAATTACTGTTGATTAATTATTATAAGGCTTAATTAGACCTTGGCAGGGTGATTAGGAAGCTGTGAAGCAAGACTGTTGTGGGATTAACAAGACCTCTTTAGATCCTGACACATTATTAGATATTCGTTTCGTTTCGTTTTGTTTTTGAAGGCTCCAACATGTTTGCGTGCCTCGGCCTTGGTCACCTAATGGCGGCTTTTCGTGCTGTTCGGTCTCTGGCAGCTTCCCCACTCAGTCCCTTATCCCTGAGGTCACACTTAATGACCTCGTCCCAGGTCTTTTTCAGTGTAAATCTCGCAGCCCTACTTCGTTAACACTTCTCGCTTTCTGTACCCACTTATTATCCCCCATCCTCTCCCACATACCCAAACCATCTCAATCTACCTCACCTCATCACAACACCAATACACTCAGTCCCATCCTACCCCTCAACTCTTCCATCGTAAACCCAGCCCCCCCAGGCCTGACACTCAGGGAAGCTCTGCACATCCACCTAATCACTGTCATTTTTGTACGTTTGAGCCTGCGAATATCCTCCTCCTTTACTGCCCATCAGATCTCACTGCCATACACCATTACACTCCTAACACATGCTGACATTATTATTATTATTATTATTATTATTATTGTTATTATTATTATTAATGTCATCATCACCATCATCATAATCTATCTATCTATCTATCTATTGCCAGACGCCTCAAACCCGAACGGGGTGGCCACAAACAAATCGCCTCCATGTCACTCTGTCCCCTGCTCTCCACTCCATCCCTCCATCTCATCCTCGGCCTCCCCCTCCCTCTCGCCCCCTCCACCTCACTCACATACACTCTCCTCGTCAATCTTTCACTCTCCATCCTCTCCACATGCCCAAACCACCTTAACGTGTTTCTCCTAACGCTTCCCATCACGTCCTCAACCACACCACAACGCTCCTTCACTTCCTCATTTGTTAGTCTGTCTCTCCATGTGACTCCACATGCTCCTCTCAAATAACTCATTTCCACTGCTCTCACTCTTGACTTCTGTCCTTCCAACAGGGTCCAAGCTTCACTTCCATATGTCAGAGTTGGTATCACAATACTGTCATGTAACAACTTTTTCACTTCCATGCTCACCTCCCTGTTTCTTATCACTGCTTTCAACGAACCAGCAACCTTCCTTCCCTGCTGTACCCTTTCGAGCACTTCACCCTCCAGACTACCATCCTTACTCATCACACTGCCCAAGTACTTAAATTCACTCACATTCTCCATTTCCTTCCCATCCAATCTCACTGTACACTCACTGGCTTCACTTCTCTCGAAGACCATCACTTTACTCTTCCCCACATTCACCTTTAGATTCCGTTTCTTACACACTCTCCCAAACTCATCTACCAAGCCTTGCAGCTCCCCTTCGTCTTCACTCAACAACACAGTATCATCTGCAAACAACAGTACAGGTAGTTTCCAAACACTGCCCTCTCTCACTAGGGCCGCTCCAACATCCACTGCCCGACCTTGTATCTCTTTTATAACCCCATCCATATACAGATTGAACAACCATGGAGACATGACACATCCTTGTTTCAATCCAACCTTCAAATGGAAAGATTCACTCAGTTTGCCATCCACACACACTGCAGCCTTAGCACCCTCATACATACTCTTCACTGCCTTCAACAACTTCCCATCCACTCCATATATTCTTAATACCTTCCACAAACCTTGTCTATCCACCCTGTCATATGCTTTCTCCAGATCCATGAAGGCTGCATACAACTTCTTGCCCTTCTCTAGAAACTTTTCCACTACGGATCTAAGAATGAATATCTGGTCTACACAACCTCTTCCCTTCCTAAAACCTCCTTGTTCTTCTCCAACTAATTCCTCAGTAATTTCCCTAACTCTGTCAATAAGTATCCTACCATATATTTTTCCTATTACACTGAGAAGGCAAATGCCCCTATGATTACCACACACTGCTTTTTCCCCTTTTCCTTTGTACAGAGGAATAATTATACCTGACTTCCAATCCTCCGGGACTCTACCCTCCTCCCAAGCCAATCTGCACACCTTCCACATCCATTCTATTACTATCTCTCCCCCATGCTTCAGCATTTCACCACACACTCCATCAATTCCTGGGGCTTTCCCCATTTTAACTTTCTTCATTGCTTCCACCACTTCCATCCTACTGATTTCTTCCTCTCTTCTCACAACCCTCCTTCTCCCTGCCATTCCCCAGCCACTTATACTTGCATTACTTTCATTCTCTATGTTCAACAGTTCATTAAAGTGTTCTCTCCATCTGTTTACTTTTTCTCCCTTCTCCACTAGTAATCTACCATTTTTATCTTTCACACCCCCACTGACTTCGTTGGCACCCTGTCTAGCTCTCTTTACCTCCTTCCAGAACATTTTCTTACATTCCCTCCACTTTGCACTCAAATTCCTTCCAAATTCCTCATCCACTCTCTTCTTACTCTCTCTTACTAATCTTTTCACCTCTCTCCTCCTCACTACATATAACTCTCTCATCCGTCTCTCAGCTTCTTCGTTGCCCCTGTTTCTCATCCACTCATTATATGCTTTCTTCTTTTGTGCCACAGCCTCTCTCACCTCTTCAGTCCACCATGCTGTTCCCTGAACCCCCTTTCGTCTTCTCTTCACCCCACACACCACCTCACATGCTGCACAGATTTCTTCTGTGAATACCTTGCACACACCCTCCACGTCCCCCATCTGCTCCAATCTATATTTACCCAATCGNTATATTCAGCCTTTATTCCATCCTCTTGTAACTTTTCTACCCTCCTTGTAACAAATACTTCCTCCTGTCTTTCCCTTCTTCTCTTCCTCCATCTTGTTTGGATTCTGATTCTGGCCACCACCAAGTGGTGGTCAGAAAGTCCACTCCCTCAACCTCTATATACTCTTGCATCCATTATACATCTTCTCATCCTTTCATCCACACACACACATAGTCAATCATTGCCTTCCGTTCATTCATTCCCCCGTCCTCTCTTCTCACCACTCGCCATGTATACCTATGGATCATTTATTATTATTATTATTATTATTATTATTATTATTATTATTATTATTACTATTACTATTACTACTACTGCTACTACTACTGCTACTACTTCCACCACTACTACTACTTCCACCACTACTGCTACTTCCACCACCACCACCACCACCACCACCACTACTACTATTTCAGGCGTGGATGCAGAGTTCGAGGGGCTACTAGAGACCATTTTCGGTGAGGACTTTCTATCAGCGTTCAAGCAGCAGCGGCCAGCAGCCTACGTGGACCTTATGATTGCGTTTGAGTCCAGGAAGAGGAACGCGTCGCCCTACCGCAGTAACCCCTTAAACATCGCGCTCCCGTTTTCTTTCATCGACCTTTACCGTAAATTTAAAGGCAAAGATGTGAGTTTTTCTTGTTCATTTCCTTTGTTTGGGTGTATATTGGTTGTCTTGGTGTTTTACCTTGC